>JASAMX010011309.1:0-16342 GCA_030248175.1 Microlaimidae sp. YZB2_3 | reverse complement strand
ATGTGCGTGTACTTCGTTCAGTTACGTATTGCTTGATTAAATGTGACTTTGTTTGGGTACCGATCCGAGTCAAACTTTTTGTCTTCGATTTTGAGTATTTTTTGGGAAAACCTTACCCCTGCCCTGCCCCCAGTACCCCACAAAAATTTTTTCATCAAAATAACTCCGGTGGTTCAAGTTCAGGAGATATGACTTTTCAAAAATGGCGTGTTTTGACAATTCTGCAGGTACTTGAAAGATTGCTCAGTGCGTATTAAAATTTAATCTACAAAATATGCACTCAAAAAGCGGCTATTTTCTACTTCTACTAATTTGATACCTTTAAGATTGGTGCAGTATTTGTTAAGATATTGCGTTACCCGTGCTAAAAAGTCGCAATTTTCTTGCTAAAAATACTAATTGACGGCTAAAATGTTTTAGCAAATTTAATAAAATCACTGCCGTCGACGTCGTTTGGTGTTTTTAGCAAAAAAAAAAACACGCAGGTTTCTTGTACGGAAAACCGCAATATCTCGACAAATACTACACCAATCTTAACGATCAAGGTATCAAATTAAAGTAAAAAATAACCGCTTTCTTTGAGTGCATATTTTGTGATTTAAATTTTAATACACCATTGTAACATGATTGTCGAAAAACGCCGTTTTTGCACGGTCATTTTTTGGTTGACAAACGCCGTTTTTGGTTTTTGGGGGGTGTCCCCCCTGCCGCCGGAGGCGAAATTTTTTTTAAATATGCACTAAAAACTGCTTTAAAATCGTCCCCTGGTGTTTGCGTGAACATACATTTTACTTTTGATTTTTTACCTAATTTCTGCACAATTATGTCTGATCTTCAAAATTATCAGGCGATGAAATTGTATATAACACAACTATCTATTTTTTGATATCTTTAAATTTTGCGAATGAGTATGGTGTAAGTTATAATAACACAAAATATTACTTATAATATTAATTTTACTCTATATATATAAATCTGACCTTCCGGCGTAGCGGGAAAATTTTTTATAGTGATTAATTTCTGATTTTAGAATGCACTAAGATTTGTATTAAATTTTTATTACTCAATATTTGAAAAGTTAAAAAAAAATCTATACAAGCTGCCATGCCACGCTTCACCATGAGGGGGTGGAAAGGCGGACAACCCCACAAGTGTAAAAAACGTTGTTAAGGGGTTTAAAACAGCCATTATCAAACCTACATATCTTATAATATATGAGTTTTAACATCAAATATAGTATTGTCATTCAATATCTGAGGCAAAGACATACCTTAGCTATGTATTAAATGGTACAATCCATTGAAATTTAAAAAAAAAACTAACAACATGATCAGGGGCGTAGCCAGGATTTCGGAAAGGGGGGTTGTACTCCATACAAATTTTTCGAAAGGGGGATGTTGTAGAGGGTTGTACTCCAAATTTTTAAAATACCGTAAAAAAACATTAAAAACGGGTAAAATCTTTTGCGCTTCGCGCTAAGTGAATTCGCTTTTATTTGCGATGTTTTTTCAAGTTAAACTTGAAAAATTATAGATTTAAAAAGGTATAACATTAAAAATCCTGCGACAGCACGAAAAATTTTTAAAAATTGTCTTTGAAATTCATTAGAAACATCACTTAAAAGTCGTAAAAAGGTATATAAATGTCGAGCGCTGAGCGTAGTTAAACGCGAGAAAAATTTTTAAAATTGTTCTCTTAGAAAGAGGGGGGGTTGTACTCCATACAAATTTTTTGAAAGGGAGATATTGTAGGGGTTGTACTCCAAATTTTCAAAATACCGTAAAAAGACATTAAAAAAGGGTAAAATCTGTTGCGCTTCGCGCTAAGTGATTTTTTTGCTTTTATTTGCGTTATTTTTTCAAGTTAAACTTGAAAAATTATAGATTTAAAAAGGTATAACGTTAAAAATCCTGCGACAGCACGAAAAAATTTTTAAAAATTGTCTTTGAAATTCATTAGAAACATCACTTAAAAGTCGTAAAAACGTATATAAATTTCGAGCGCTGAGCGGAGTTAAACGCGAGAAAAATTTTTAAAATTTTTCTCTTAGGACCATACATGGGCACGGGGGGGGTTGGGGGGGGGGTTAACCCCCCAAATTCTGAGAAGTGGGGTTTAACCCCCCCACTCAGAAGTGGGGGGGGGGGGAGAAAAAGTTAACCCCCCCCAATTTTGGAAAAATGAAGAAAAAAATGTCTTTAAAATAACTTCTAACTGCCTCCAAACTTAAGTTTTGAGGTCAAAATGAATGTTTTAAGCAATAAAAAGCTCAAAAATGCAATAAAAAGGGCTTTTTGACCTAAAATTAGTGTTTTTAACCCATTTTTCCTTCAAAATCAAAAAACGATATGGGTAAAATGCACTCCAGAAAAAAAACGATATGGGTATTTTGCGTTTCTCGGATTTTAACCCCCCCTAATTTGGGGTTTAACCCCTCCCCCACTCCGGACCAACTTGCCCATGTATGCTTAGGAGGACCCCCAAATTTTTACCTCTGCCAGCCCAAAAGGGGGGGGGGATTACAACCATACATGGGCACGGAGGGGGTTAACCCCCCAAATTCTGAGAAGGGGGTTTAACCCCCCCCACTCAGAAGTGGGGGGGGGGAGAACAGGTTAACCCCCAATTTTGAAAAAATGAAGAAAAAATGAAGAAAAAATGACTTCTAACTGCCTCCAAACTTTAGGTTTGAGGTCAAAATGAATGTTTTATGCAATAAAAAGCTTCAAAATGCAATAAAAAGGACTTTTTGACCTAAAATTAGCGTTTTTTTATCTATTTTTTCTTCAAAATCGAAAAACTATATGGGTAAAATGCACTCCAGAAAAAAAACGATATGGGTATTTTGCGTTTCTTGGAATTTAACCCCCCCCCCTCTAATTTGGGGTTTAAGTTTAACCCATACATGGGCACGGGGGGGGGGTTGGGGGGGTTACCCCCCCAAATTCTGAGAAGGGGGTTTAAACCCCCCCCCCACTCAGAAGTGTGGGGGGGAGAAAAGGTTAACCCCCCAATTTTGGAAAAATGAAAAAAAATGTCTCTAAAATGACTTCTAACTGCCTCCAAACTTAAGTTTTGAGGTCAAAACGAATGTTTTAAGCAATAAAAAGCTCAAAAATGCAATAAAAAGGGCTTTTTAACCTAAAATTGACGTTTTTACCCATTTTTCCTTCAAAATCGAAAAACGATATGGGTAAAATGCACTCCAGAAAAAAAAACGATATGGCTCTTGGTATTTTGCGTTTCTCGGATTTTAATTTTTAACCCCCCCCTAATTTGGGATTTAACCCCCCATTTCGGACCAACTTGCCCATGTATGGTTTAAACTTTAGCCTCCCCCCTGGCTACGCCCTTCAACATGATTAATGTATACTTCCCGCGAAGCGGGAAAAATTTCTGTTTTTTTTGGGTATTTTTATGCTTTTGGAATGCATCAGAAATGTTTCTGAATTTATATATAAAGAAAAAAAATTTCTCCTAAAAATTCAAAAAACGTAAGGGTCCCTTACGAAAAAATCCGGCTTCGCCGGATTTCGGGGGAGGGGCGGCCGCCCCACCCCCCGCTGGCTACACCACTGCCCCCCCCACCCCTCCCGTGCCCATGTATGGATCTAGACCCACTAGATCTAAAAATCCCAATCAGTTCAATCGCTGAATGGTTTTTTCCCCGGGTAAATGACATTTCAAAATCTAGTAGGTGGATCCCAGGGTGGGTGGTAGGAGGAGAGTTGACCTTCCTGGCTTTTTAGTGTGGGGGCTGTTGAACCGAAGTGGATAAGCTTGAAATATACAAAGGAGATGGAGGTTCAATGTCCAAATTTTATTGTAATTAAAAAATTAATTAAAATGTAATGAGCTCCTTTTCTGACGATCAAAGGGGGTGGGGCAGAATGTTTTTTCCCTGGAAAGAAACAATTGGATTTAAGCTACTAGATACATCAGGTAAAAGTTTATTTTAGGAACAAAATGTTAAAAAAAATTAAGAAAATCAATAATTTTTACAATTGAAAGCATTTTAGTTGTAAAAAATGTTAATGTGAGTTATACTCTTGCTTTAACTGAAGTTATGTCATTTAAAACTTTACTTAAGTTTTATTATATTATTTATAGTACCTAGTATAATATTTTATCTAACATGTAGAATATGAATAACTGACTTAAATTCAGGCCACCAGCCTTAATTTAGGCCACCAGCTGTTTTTTTGCCATGCGCAAAATTATTTAATATACTGCAGTAAGGTTATATAGTTGTACTTATCTTGAAGTGGCCGAAATTAGGGCTGACCAAACTTAAGTCAGTAGTTCCCTAGTCCCTGGTGGTAATTGTATATGTATTACTCAGACGTGTGCACGGCCCCCCCCCCCCCCCCCGGGGTTAAAACGGGGGGGGGGGCAATTCCAAAACGGGGGGGGGGCAACTTTTTTGAAACGGGGGGGGGGGGCAAGCAGGGGGTAAGAAAAAAAAAAGAAAAAAAGAGAAGAGGGAAAAGGGAAAAAAGGGACAAAAAAAGCGGAAATAAGGTAAAATTAGGTCTAAAATGGCTTAAAATACATTGAAATAGGCTAAAAACTGCAAAAATTCGCGATGATGGCGTCATCATAGGTCAAAATGGCGTCATATTTTTAGGGTACTTTTTCCTTTTTCCACGGGGGGGGGGGGGGCAAGAAAACGGGGGGGGGGGCAAATCCTCCAATAAAACGGGGGGGGGCCTTTCCAGACCGTGCACAGGTCTGATTACTTACTATTAAACGTCAAAATCCATTGAGATTAAAAAAAAAAACTAAAAATCTGAGTCAGCGAAAATCATGTGGTTTGGACTGGCAACGAAACTTGAAATTTGAAACATTATAATCGTAGGGGAGGATATTAATGGCACAGATATTTGAGTGAGTATAACTCAGACTCTTGGCTATTTGTTAAAAAAAGTTTTAAAAAAATGTTTATGTGTAATGATGCCATCACTACTGCAGTTATACCGTGAAAAAAAAACCTGGTCCAAAAAAAAGCAAAAAATTTTTAGTAGTAAAAGATATAGAAGGTCGCTTGGTATGCTGTAAAAATTTTTTGTTCTTCCAATTATTTTCTAAAAACTTAAACGAAATTCAATCTTTCAATGTTTTTTATGAAGTCTTGAATGCATGCGATTTTCTCAATTTTTGTAAAACAATTTGATCAGCTAATCAGTTAGAGTTTGCAACGCTTATTGCTTGACTGAAGTGTGTAATATTTTTCTCCTACTTTTGGTATTAGTCAATGAAAAGCCAGAATATTTTTTGGAAAAATCAGCATTAACATCTTTATGGTGGACTCAACGTTTTCACCATAATAGGAATAAACCTTTCCAACATGAAATGATTGGGCTAAATAAGAAACGCCCTAAATTGCTCAGCATTTATTTTGTTTTGTGTTTTAAAATGGATTTGTGATTTTTTTTAATTTTTGTGATCATAAATGCTAATTGTTATCTTGTTACTTTTGGCTGTTTTGTATTAATAAATATTTTTTTTCTTATCTCAAAAAGTAGTTAAACAGTTTGTTAAATCAAAAAAATATTTTTATCATTATTTCATAGGCGTAGTCAGAATGTAAAAAAAGGACGAGCGTGACAGAGGGTCTAATAAACAGAATTTCAGAAAAAAAAATTTAAACGTTATAAAAAGGCATTTAAAAACGTTTGAAAATTTATAAGAAAGGCGTTTAAAAATGTTCACGTGTCGTGCGCATAGGTGGGCAGCCTCCCGAATTTTGGGGGGTATACCCGACCCCCCAAATTTGGGGGGGGGGTGTCAAAATTTTTTTTGGGGTATACTTCGAATACCCTATTTTTAGCGTTTCTAGCACTGGGACCCCCCAAATTTTAGAGGGGGAGGGGGTGTCCGGGGTACTCCCAGTGGCGTGCCCAGGAGGGGGCGGGGGAAGGGGCGGCCGCCCCCCCTCCCGAAATCCGGCGAAACCGGATTTTTTTGTAAGGGGGGACCCTTTACGTTATTTGAATTTTGAAAGAGAAAATTTTTTTCTTAAATATTAATACAGAAACTTCCTGATGCCTTCCAAAAGCATATTAATAGTTAAAAAACCAAATTTTCCCCGCTTCGCGGGTAGTTTAAATAGACAATTTATCTCAGTTTTTCAATTTCAAATCGATTTTGCCGCTCAATAGTTCAAGCATACATGTTAAATAAAACTACTATAAACACTATTAACTTTTTATTAACGTTTTAAACACATGTTTTAAATAGATAGAAATAAAAACCTTAAATTTTGTTTTATTTATCATGTGGAATTAAAATTTCTAGTGTATTTTAGCGCCTTAAATTATAAATTTTCTCCCTCGGGGGCATTCTGCCCGACCCCCCTGACAAGGGGCTCTGCCCCTTCACCCCGCTGGGGGGCTCTCGCCCCCCAGACCCCCCATTTCTGTGGGCTGCCGCCCCCTAGATCCCCCCTCAGGGTTAGTATGTACCCCCCAGACCGCCCCCCCCGAAATGAAATCCTTAGCACGCCACTGGGTACTCCCAAATTTTAGGGGGGTTGTCGGCTCAGTGGCGTGCCCAGGATTTCATTTTGGGGGGGGGGAGGGGCGGTCTGGGGGCGAGAGCCCCCAGCGGGGTCAAGGGGCAGAGTGTTTTTTCCTCGTTTTATTGCCCACGTTTCAAAAAAGTTGCCCCCCCCGCCCCAATAAAACCCCGGGGCAGTGCACAGGTCGGGGGGAATGCTTAATCCCCGAATTGTAATAAGAGGGATTTAATTCTGAGTGCGGAACCATTCAAAATTGTGGGGGGAGGAGGAAAGGTTACCGCCTAATCTTTAAAATGACTTCTAACTGGACCGAACTTAAGTTTTAATGTCAAAAGGAGTGTTTAAAGCAATAAAAAGCTTTAAAATGCTAAAGAAAAGTGCTTTTGGCCTGAAATTAGCGTTTTTTACTGTTTTTTTTTTTCAAACTCAAAAAATGATATGGGTAAAATGCATTCCAGGAAAAAAAACGATATGCGTAAAGCATACATGGGCAAGTTGTTCCGGAGTGGGGGGGTTAAACCCCAAATTAGGGGGGGTTAAAATCCAAGAAACGCAAAATACCCGTATCGTTTTTTTTTTCTGGAGTGCATTTTACCCATATCGTTTTTCGATTTTAAAGGAAAAATAGGTAAAAAAACGCTAATTTTAGGTCAAAAAGCCGTTTTTATTGCATTTTTGAGCTTTTTATTGCTTAAAACATTCATTTTGACCTCAAAACTTAAGTTTGGAGGCAGTTAAAAGTCATTTTAAAGACATTACATTTTTTTCCTTCATTTTTCCCAAATTGGGGGAGGGGTAACTTTTTCTCCCCCCCCACTTCTGAGTGTGGGGGGGTTAAACCCCCTTCTCAGAATTCGGGGGGGGTTAACCCCGCCCAACCCCCCCCCCCCCCCCGTGCCCATGTATGGCGTAAAGTTTAACCCCCGCCCACTCCGGCCCGAACCATCTTGTCCATGTATGCTTGGGAGCATACATGGGCAAGTTGGTCCGGAGTGGGGGGGTTAAACCCCAAATTAGGGGGGGGTTAAAATCCGAGAAACGCAAAATACCCAACCCATATCGTTTTTTTTCTGGAGTGCATTTTACCCATATCGTTTTTCGATTTTGAAGGAAAAATAGGTAAAAAACGCTAATTTTAGGTCAAAAAACCCTTTTTATTGCATTTTTAAGCTTTTTATTGCTTAAAACATTCATTTTGACCTCAAAACTTACGTTTGGAGGCAGTTAGAAGTCATTTTAAAGACATTTTTTTCTTCATTTTTCCAAAATTGGGGGGGGGGTTAACTTTTTGTCCCCCCTCCCACTTCTGAGTGGGGGGGGGTTAAACCCCCCTTCTCAAAATTTAGGGGGGGGTTAACCCCCCCCCACCCCCCCCCCCCTGCCCATGTATGCTTGGGAGGCGGCGGGCCGTTTGTGACAGCCTTAGTGCTTGCGGTAAGTCGTATAAGTGCCCGTGTCAAGCAGGGGCGTAGCCAGGATTTCGGAAAGGGGGTTGTACTCCATACAAATTTTTCGAAAGGGTGGGGGTTGTACTCAAAATTTTTTGCGCTTCGCGCTAGGTAATTCTTTTTGTTGTTATTTGCATTGTTTTTTTTTAAGTTAAACCTGAAAAATTTCTGGTTTAAAAAGGTATAACATTAAAAATCGTGCGATAGCACAAAAAAATTTTCTAAAATTGTCTTTGAAATGGAATGTCTTTCCATTTCAAATGAAATGTCTCCCCTTGAAACCAAGGGGAAAGAATACCCCTTGGTGTCAAGGGGTATTCTTTCCCTTTCCCCCCTAAAAATCTCCCCTCTCGAAAAAACTATTCCATTATATTCTTTCCCATCGGAAAAACTATCCCGGTATATTCTTCCCCCCCCTCGATAAATTATTCCCCCCTGTTTATTTATTTTAAAATCAAATAAACTTCGAATTTTTAAAAATAATTTGAATAGCTGTGTTTTTATTAGCTCAAATACCTATTTTTGTGTGATGAATTCCATTAAAACATGTTTACTTACCATTTTAATTTTGTTTGTAATTTTTTATTTTTTCATAATCAGGGGGAATGTTTTCACCGGTATATTCTTTCCCCCCTTTAAAAATTTGCATAAAGTTTATAATATTAATTCTGCTTTTTGCGCATTCTTCAAAAGCACGTCATTAAATTAAAATGGTTATTTTGTTATCATGATACTTTCATAAATTCATAAAATTATTGAAATAAAACCCATGAACTACCTTAACCATTTTAAACCTTAGTTTCCCTAAGCAGCCTAAGCAAAACCTTAAAATTAAGCTTAAATTCATAACAAACAAGCAACAATATAAAAAAGAGCGGGGAAAAAAATCCCGCGACACCTGAACTATCGCAGTTTAGAGGCAAAGACGTACCTACCAAGTTTTTCATTTTGGTCGGGGGGAGGGGGAGGGGATTGAATTGGGTGGATCTGTTAAAAAAAATTGGTCCCCCCCGCCCCCTCACCTTCGTTCACCTTACTGGTTTAATAGCTACTGTGTGTGTTAAATTTGAAATTGTTTTTAGATTTTTTTCAAGAACCAAATTACATCTTCTGTATCAAATGAAAAAAAAACAAAATGATAAACATGGAATCTTCAGTTAATAACAATTTCTTTTCCATTAAAACTGAAAACTGTTTGGAGGAGGGTGTTGAAGCGATAAATGTGGTGAAATCTATTTTCACAATTAATGAAATCAATGCAAATGATGCTTTGCTAGAAAAACAATTTTTTAGCTGTGAGTTAAGCGACGAAAAACTTTTCCAAAAAAATCTTATTATAAAGCAGTCTCAATCAAACAGTGATTATAACATTATTCCTGACGTACAAATTCTTGAAAGCGACTTTTGCGCAAAAGTATCGTCAAATACAAAAACAGAAGACGTTAATATGCTTTCTTGTGGTGCCATTAAGCCTTCGGTATCTGCAAAAAAGTGTACTACAATGACAAAAAAACCATATAGGTGCCATTACTGTGGAAGAACTTTTGAGACTAATTTTGAACTAGTAGATCACGGGAATATTCACACCGGTGAGAAACCTTATGTGTGCCAAACTTGCAGTAAAGCATTCTCATATAGATCCAGTTATATTAACCACTGTCGTATTCACACTGGTGAAAAACCACACGTGTGCGACTGTTGTGGAAAAAGTTTTGTGGATAATATCAAACTGGTAGATCACCGCCATATTCATACTGGAGAAAAACCTTACGTATGCCAAATTTGCGGTAAAACATTCTCGCATAGATCCAGTTTTTGTAATCACTATCGTGTTCACTCTGGTGAAAAACCGCATCAGTGCGACTGCTGTGAAAAATGTTTTGCGACCAAGTATAATTTGATTGAACACCGCCGAATTCACACCGGTGAAAAACCTTACGTATGCCAAATATGCAATAAAGCATTTGCACGAAGGTCTACTTATACCAAACACTGTCATATTCGCACTGGTGAGAAACAGCACAAATGCGAATATTGTAAGAAAAGTTTTTGGGAGAATAGCAAATTAATTGACCACCTCCGAATTCACACTGGTGAAAAACCGTTTGTATGCCAAGAATGCGGGAAAACATTCGCCCATGCAGCGTCTTATAAGAAACATTGTCATAATCACAGTAGTGAAAAAAGATATAGGTGTAATTATTGTCACAAAAGTTTCGCAGATCATTGCGCAATGATGGATCACCGTCGCAGTCACCACACTGGAGAAAAACCGTACTCCTGTAAAATATGCCACAGAGCCTTCTCACTCGAACGGTATTTGAAAAACCACTGTCGAACTCATACCGCATCAAAGCAACGAGTACATAATTGCAAACTTTGCAATATATATTTTCCTTCCTGTTCCAGTTTGACGAAACACAGTCGTATTCACTCTGATCTAAAAACAACCCGTTAAATTGGAATTATTGTTAAAAAATTTGGTCTTTTGGAAACGCAGTTAATTTCATATAACATATAAATCGTTTTCTATGCTGGTATAAGGAGGCAAAGAAGAGTTAAGGTCTATTCATACTTATGACAAAACGTCCTTTGGACAAAATCCAAAGGACAAAAGTCCTTTGGACTTTGTCCAAAGGACAAAGTCCAAAGGACAAAGTCCAAAGGGAAAAGTCCTTTGGACTTTGTCCTTTGGACAAAGTCCAAAGGACTAAGTCCAAAGAACAACGTATTCATACTTCTTGTCCTTTGGACTTTTCCCTTTGGATTTTGTCCTTTGGACTTTGTCCAAAGGACAAATTCTGAGTAGCGTTCATACTTCGTCCAAAGGAAAAAGTCCAAAGGACGTTTTGGCTTGTCCAAAGGACGTTTTGTTTTGTCCTTTGGACTTTGTCCAAAGGACGTTTTGTCATAAGTATGAATAGACCTTTAAACCACCTCCTCCCTCCCCGTTTAAAAAATTAAACAAAAGTGTTTTAAAAAAGCTTTTAATCAGGATAAAACTTAAATTTTAAGATTTGATTAACTATGAGTATGATATGCAATAAAAAGCTCAAAAATACAAAAAAGTGCTTCTTGACCCCATTTGTTTTTTAATTGAAAAAAATTTTCACCCAAAATTTTTCTTCAAATTTAAAAAAAAATGGCTAAACTTAGCAAAAGTTTTTTAAACTCATATCAGCGAATCTGAGTTTAAAAATTTTTACTTCTGATTCTGTAATTACTTTAAAGATATTTTTATAGACTTTTTTAAACTTTATCTAAACTAAAGTTTAGTGTTTAAACATCGTACAAGATTTTGTGCTTCTATGTTTTTTGATCCCCCGCTTTGAAAATTCTAGTTTAATCACATTTTTCAAAAACAATTTGCTTTGTGATATGTAAAACGTTTTTATTTGTTTCTTTTGCTTTTTTATTGGTTTTTGTAAACGTTTTTTAATATAAATTGTGATGCTTACAATATATTGCTCTAGCTGGAAGCAATTTTGTTAAATCAAAAAGCAATTTACTTTTGTCATCAGTATCATTTCTTATCAGTACACGTAAAAATCTTTCTACAAGCGTTAAAGTAACTTATACACCTTTTCATGGTTTCAACGAGTCAGAGAGGTCAGGGAGAGCCAAAAGTGGTCAGGGGAGTCCGGGAGAGCACCTGTGAGTCTGAAAGAATTTTGCTTTTTAGGACATCAAGTATAGGATACCTATTTTATTAAATCCAAAAACAGATAACAGATCAGACCTGTGCACGGTCTGGAAATGCCCCCCACGTTTTATTGGAGGATTTGCCCCCCCCCGTTTTATTGCCCACCCCCCGCCAAAAAATGAAAAAGTACCCTAAAATTATGACGCCGTTTTTGGCCTATGATGACGCCATCATTGCGAATTTTTTGCAGTTTTTAGCCTATTTCAATGTATTTTCAGCCATTTTAGACCTATTTTTACCTTATTTTCGCTTTTTTTGTCCCTTTTTCCTCTTTTTCCTTCCTTTTTTCTCTTTTTTCTCCTTTTTTTCTCTTTTTTTTTCTTTCCCCCCTGCTTGGCCTCCCCCCCCCCCGTTTCAAAAAAGTTACCCCTCCATTTCGGAATTGCCCCCCGTTTTAACCCCGGGGGGCAGTGCACAGGTTTGACAGATTAGTTTTGCGCCTGCGGCGCTAATTATTTTTCTCTTTGTTTGTTTTTTTCAATGAATTCATTTTTTAAATATAAAAAATACTTTAAATTTTTTTATCGTTACAGATTGTTTGTCATACCTAAATACGTCTTACTTACAATTTATAACAGAGCAGAGGTGTTTTTTTTTGAATTTCAGACCGTTTGAATTTGAATTGAATTTTTGATTTGGGGGAGGAATTTCCAGACCGTACATAGATCTGTTATTACATGAGGAAAAATAATACAGCTTGCGAGTGGACCAAGAAGGAGTGCAAGGAAAAAGGTGTGAGGGCTTTTGTAACTACTGATGCAAAAGTAAGTGCGCGAAATTGGATTGGTTTGAAGATTAAAGTTGGGGAAACAAACGATGAAACAAGATGATCAAGACAATCACAATCAAGATGCTCAAACCAGACAATCAATCCAGAACAATTTTAGTAGTTACAATCATAGGTGGGCGTGGGGGGTTGGGTGGGGGTTATACTTCCCCCCCCCCACCAAAACAAAAATTCCGACTCAGCCTCCCCTAAAATTTGGGGGTACTCCGGATACCGTCCCTAAAATTTGGGGGGTTCCAGTACTAAAAACGCTAAAAATGGGGTATTTGAAGTATACCATAAAAAATTTTTGGGACACCCCTTCCCTCAAATTTTGGGGGTCGGGTATATCCCCCAAAATCCAGGA
This sequence comes from Microlaimidae sp. YZB2_3, assembly GCA_030248175.1. NCBI lineage: Eukaryota > Metazoa > Nematoda > Chromadorea > Desmodorida > Microlaimidae > Microlaimidae sp. YZB2_3. The sequence continues at coordinate 3,538 of JASAMX010011309.1, read as the reverse complement.
GGCTGCTTATTTATGGTTACAATAATAATTATAACATGCCCTTTTCCATAAATCCTTTAACAAGGTTGTCCTTAGTCAGGGACGTAGCCAGAGTTTCATTTTGGGGGGGCGGATTTTAGTACAAAAAAAAATTTCGGGGGGGGGGGGCGGAGCCCCCCCCTTAATTTTTGAAAACGTTAAAAAAGCAGGGATAAACGTAGATAAAGCTGTATAATACACTGTTTTTGGCCTAATAACCTATTATCTAATGTTTTTAGCGGTAAAAACATGTTTTCTTAGTTAAAAATTACATAAGCACACATTGGCAGAGCCTGGATTTCACAAAAAAAGGAATTTAGAGACGTTAGTTTCAGACCCCTTGGCTAAACCCACATTGTAAACCAAAGCACATGAGCAGCATCCCGGCTCCATGTTTTCTAGGGTACCTACCTATATGAAAAAAATCCGAGCCAATGCTATAGGCGGCAGGAAAATTTAGGAGGGGGGAGGTACATAAATCAACCAATGATTGTTTGTTTTGCTTTCTGTGTAGTACTTATTACTTATAAAAATTATTGTACTAACTTTGAAATAACATTAGCATCAGGCAACATAAATAACGAGATATATATGTATGTATACTATAGAAAGTGACCGCTGAGCGAAGCGAAGCGGAACAAATTTTTGGTTTTTGGGGTCCGTTGGGGTACTAAAATTATTTTAAATTTTGGCGCCGAGCAATTAGCGAGGCGCTAGAAAATTTTGAATTTTTAGCGTCTGAAAACCCCCAAATTTTAGTATCTGGCGACTATTTCGGGGGGGGGGGGGTGGCCGCCCCCCCCGCCCAACCACTATCCTTATTTTTCCTCCTGTCCGACCGTTTCGGGGGGGGGAGGGCGGCCGGGGCCCCCCCGCCCCCCCCCTGGCTACGTCCCTGTCCTTAGTCATATCATACTGCACTGGCCTGTATTAGTAGTGAGTTCTAATATTGTGTAAGATGATATGAACAGCAATTCCTATTTTATATGGGGAGATTTGGATTTCTACACCAACAAACAAACAACTCTCAAATCGCTCATTTAAAGGGTGGAGCTCTCCGTTTTAAGTGGCCGGAGCTCCGGGGCATGATATTGGAGGAAGGGAACATCACTAATATATAGGTGTGTAATCATTTTTTGGCATAAATCCGTATTTTCCAATGTATAATAGGAGCCTAAAATTCCTTTTTGGCATAAAACTGTATTTTCCAATGTTAATAATATGAGCCCAAAAACTCCTGATAGTGATAACTGGCGTAATACCGATCCGAAAAGATAATTCATTGACATCCAATCCATTGTTATTCGTGGTTTAAAAAGAAACGATTTTTTTCCTCATGTTGCTGCTAGCTTGACGTAACGCAACTGGATGGTAATTCCATCTTTTTTCCGGAAAAATTTTAAATCACAAACGAAAATTATTAAGCCTAAAAAGTCATCTGGTAACTCGCGCAGTGCCTAATCAAAAATAAAAATCATCGTCATGTGTTGTAGTTTTCGATAGTAGCCAAAAAAAAATGTAATTTTTGGTTTCTGTAAAGCAGAAATTCACAAAAACAATCTCAATATTTCAATATTTTTCGTTCATACAAAATTTAGTTTTCTTAGATTAGCAGACAAACGCCTCTCTCGTGATTTTGGCTCTTTTAGCTAAACACTAAGTATTTCTTAATCTGTTTAACAGTAATCTACTGTCTCCGTTAAAGGTACAGTCCTCTAAATGATTACCCGATTGAATTTGTGGATTAGTCATATTTCACTAGCGAAACTGCTTTTAAAAAATTTCCCGACATTCTCAACTTTTCAAAATATTTTATATATTTTTGATCTGTTCAAAACTCACCGATACATTGCCCTTCAAAAATCGAAAAAAATACTAAATTTTTTTTCCAAAGATGATCCAAATCACAAGCATTGCAAGCATAGATGAACACGGTCAAAAAGCCAGAGGGGGGTGTTTACCCCGGGTAAATGGCTTTTCAAAATCTAGGAGGGGGGTCGAACCCCCCCTAGCTTTTTAGGGGGGGTCGACCTGGGGTGCGAAATTTTGAAATCTAGAGGGGGGTCAGGTGGGGTCCGGAGTCCAAAGCAAAACAGTTTTAAACCATAATTACTTTAATAATAGTTCTTTTTATAGGATAATACTACAATTTATTGAATAAAAAGCGATATTTAGGTATAAAAAGGGTGTAAAAACATGAATTTGTGTTAAAAACTGACGTTTTTGCAAGAAAATTTAGTATAAAAAAAGTACTTAAAATTTTCTCGAGAGGGGGGGGGGGGGGGGTCAGATTTCAAAATCTAGAGGGGGGTCAGGGGTGAAAAATTCGAAAATTTGGGGGGAGGGGGGGCCCCTGGATTTTTTTCTAGGGGGGCCCGAAATTAAGAGGCTGGGTGGACCCCACCCTACCCCCCTTGTTCATTAATGATTGCAAGCCACCAAAATGATCCAAATCCGAAGCATTACACCTTTAAAGAAAATATGTATTAAATAATTCATACCAATTTTTAGTTAGTAATGTAAACAATAGAACGATTTTAGAAGTACTTGAAAAAAAATCTTAGTACCCAAAAGCAGACCTGTGCACGGTTTGGAAATGCCCCATGCTTTATTGGAGGATTTGCCCCCTCGTTTTTGGCTCCCCTTGCCCAAAAATGAAAAAGTACCAGCGCAATTTTTGACCTATTATGACGCCATCATCGCGAAATTTTTGCAGTTTTTTAGCCTTTTTCAATTCATTTTAAACCGTTTTATCTATTTTAATTTCGCTTTTTTTGTCCTTTTTTCCTTCTTTTTTCTCTTTTTTTTTCCTTTTTGTCTCTTTTTTTTCTTTCTCTCCTGCTTGCCCCCCCCGGTTTTACTACAGTTGCCCCCCGTCCTTCCCCTGTTCTGGAATCGCGCCCTCAATAAAAGCCCGGGGAGCAGTGCAGAGGTCTGCCTAAAAGCTTAACTTTTGAATTTGGCTCAATTTTTAGCATTATTGAAGAAGCATCCAACTCCATCACCGCGAAAATTTTGCATTTTTTAGCCTATTTCAATGCATTTAAAACCATTTCAGGCCTATTTTTACTTAAATTTACCTTTTTTGTCCCAGATTTTGTGGCTAAGCCCACGTTTAAAAAACAAACAGTTGAGCAACCTCCTAGATTTGTTTGGGGTACCTATATGGAAAAAATACAAACGCCGTTGCTAAACATAGATGTTTTTGGGGGGACAGAGGGGTTCACCCCCCCCCCTTGAGCCAAAATTTCGGATCCCCCTAGAAAATAACCAGGGGCCTCCTCCCCCTCAAAGCTCGAGAACGATCCGGCCTGACCCCCCCTGGCGACGCTGACTCTCCTCCCCCCTGCCCTCTTCCGACCATTTTAGACCTAAAAACACTTAAATTATTGATGAAAAAAAATTGTTAAAAAATCGGACCCCCCCTGACCACCCCTAAATTTAAATTTAATTTAAATAAATTTAAAAAACGGTTTCAGCCGTGCAAGCAAGTTATTGAAATTTAGTTTGTAATACATCT
>JASAMX010011308.1:0-28859 GCA_030248175.1 Microlaimidae sp. YZB2_3 | reverse complement strand
ATCGAGTCATAGATGAGAAAGGGGGGGGGGGGGCAGGCGGCAGGGTGGGGTCCACCCCTCTAGCCTTAAAATTTTGGGACCCCTCCCCCTAGACTAAATTCTAGGGGCCCCCCATCCCCCCAAATTTCCAAATTTTTTACCCCTGACCCCCCTCTAGAATTTGAAATCTGACCCCACCCCCTCCCCCCTCAGGAAATTTTTAGGTACTTTTTTATACTACATTTTCTTACAAAAATGTGAATTTTCATCACATATTCATGCTTTTATACCAGAATATCGCTTTTTATTCATTAAAATGTAGTATTATTTTATAAAAAGAACAATTATTAAAGTTATTATGGTTTAAAACTGTTTTGCTTTGGACACCGGACCCCACCTGATCCCCCTCTAGATTTCAAAATTTCGCACCCCGGGTCGACCTCCCTAAAAAGCTAGGGGGGTCCGGACCCCCCTGGGACCCCCCTCCTAGAATTCAAAATTCGATTTACCCCGGGTAACCACCGCCCCTAGCTTCCCCAACATTCTCATCTATGGATCGAGTTACATTTAAGTAATCTTGTTTCCGGTGGAGTAAACTGTGTATCATCAGCATAGGAGACTATTTTGACATTTGCTGGAGGTGGTGGTGGTGGTAGGTCTGAAATATAAAGAAAAGAGCTGGTGAGATTACAGAGCCTTGAGGAACTCCTGTTTGAACTATCCTGGCTTTAGAAGTTGAGTCTCTGAAAATTGTTTGCTGGTTCTGCCTCTGAGGTAACCATAGGTGGGCAGGGGGGGGGGTTGGGGGGGGTTATCCCCCCCCCCCCCAAAATTTCGGATTTTGCTGACACCCCCCCCCCCCCCTTGAATTTGGGGTAGTCGGGGACACCCCCTCCCCAAATTCGCCTTCCAAAGAAAAATTTTTAAGTGTTATAAAAGGACTAAAAAATTTTTCCGCGCTTCGCGCGGAGTATTTATTACCTTATTTTCCCGTTTATTACCTTTAAATTCCCCCGCTACGCGGACAGTTTAAATTTCCCTGCTACGCGGGCAGTTTAAATTGGCAATTTATCTTAGTTTTTCAATTTCAAATCGATTATCCCATTCAGTAGTTAAGGCATACATGTTTAATAAAACTACTATAAAACACTATTATCCTTTTTTAACGTTTTAAACACATGTTATAAATGTATAGTATAGCTATAAAAAACCTTAAATTTTGTAATTACTATCATTTGGAATTAAAATTTCTAGTGTATTTTAGCGCCTCAAATTATAAATTTTCTCCTTTCGGGGGGCATTGTTCCCCCCGAACCCCCCTGACTGAATTTTTAAGATCACAGAAAATTATGTAGAAATTAGGTAAAAAAACAAAAGTAAAAGGTATGTTCACGCGATCACCAGGAGACGATTTTTAAGCCGTTTTTAGTATATATTTTAAAAAATTTTCGCCTCCGGCGGCTGGGGGGGCACCCCCAACCCCCGGCCGACGCTTCGCGTCGGCTGCCGCCGCTACGCGGCGCAGGCGGCAGCGCTTCGCGCCGCTTTGACAACACTTTTTCTCCCCTCCCCCAGACTGACGCCCCCGAAATGAAATCCTGACTGCTCCACTGCACATTTTTATTAAAAGAATTAAAAAAATAAAAGTTATAAGTTGCAATAAGAGTTTATTTTAATTTTACACAGTTTTAAAGCATTTATAAGCTTGTTTTACGTTTTTCTACGCGTTTTAAGCTCATTTTAAGGCAGCGCGGAAATATTGGGTACACCCCCCCTCAAAATTTGGGTCTTACTGGACACCCCCCCTAAAATTTGACCCCCCCCCAAAATCCGAGAGGCTGCCCACCTATGGAGGTAACCACTTAGCCATCTGATGAGGCTGGCTGGAAGTGTGCTGTTGGCTATTTTGGTTATTAGAATATTGATGCTGATTGTGTCAAATGCCTTGGTAGGATCCAGGGCAGCTACTATTGTACGCTTGGATGGAGCTTTTTGGTTAAATCCAGTGGCTATGTCGGTTGTAAGTTGAAGCAGGGCAGTGGTTGTTGAATGTTTGGGTTTGAATCCATGCTGATCTGGGTGTTGTTTTAGATGTTGGAGAAGGATCGGTTGAATTATTGTTTCCAAAATTTTTATAGATAGACAGAGAAGAAAAATTGGTTTATAGGAGGTTGAAATGTTGAGATCTTTTCCAGGTTTTAATAGTGGTAATATGAATGAGGTTTTCCAGATGTTTGGTATGCTGTTTGTTTTAAAAGAAAGGTTGAACAGATCAGTTAGGTATTTGATTCCAAAGGGACCAAGGTTTTTGAGGTGAAATATGGTTAGGTTGTCTGGGCCAAAAGCTTTTGAATTGTTTGCTGTTTTTATCGCTTTTTTGACCTCTGCGGTTGTAATTTCAATTAATAAGTTTTTTTAATATTTCTGAAAAAGTTACAGTTTTCTTTTGAAGTTTTGAAGGGTTTTTTGGTGTGAATTGCTTGTTGAATTTTTTGCCATTTCTAGAGGGTTATTGATTTGAATTCCATTAAAATTTATCGCTGAATTTGGTGAGGGTGAGGGTTTATTGTCCAGTGATTTTATTGTTTTCCAGAGTTTTGTTGGGTTGGCTTTGTGGCTGAAGTTATCCAAAAAAGAGTGCCATTTGTTGGTGGCGTTGGAACGAATTTTGTTGTGAATGTTGTTGTTGAGCTCTTGTATTGGGGCTGAGTGAGGGTTGGTTTGGCGAAGTGTATCACGCTCTTTGATGAGCTGAATTGTTTCTGAAGTAAGGTTAGGCTGAAAATTTTTGCAACAACTGGCAGGGATGCTGTGGAAGCTTTGTTTAAGATTGATCTAAACAATTTTTCATCTCGTTTGACCTCTGTTGGTTTGGGGCTGTTGGATAATTTTTTGTATAACTGGTCCAGTCGGTTTTGTTGAAATTTGTAAAAGTTTTCCTAGTTGTTTGAGCTATTGTCAAAGTAGTTTGCATGCTGACGATTATAGGAAAGTGGTCTGAGCTTAACGTCGTTTGTGTATGCCAGTCTGTTGAGGTGAGGAGTGAGTCTGAGACTAAGGAGATATCTGGAGTTGGAGATGTTGGCTTTCCATTAGATGGAATGCATGTTGGAGTGTTTTTGTTTAGTGTTGCCATATTCAAGTTGTTTATGATGTTTGCAATGTAGTGTCCTCTGGCGTTTGTGAGGCTTGAGTGCCAGAGGCCATGGTGTGCGTGTGGCAGACCTGTGCACTGCCCCCCCTCGGGGTTTTGTTGGGGGAGGCAATTCCAAAATGGAAGGGGCACGTGGGGCAACTTTTTTGAAATGGGGGGGCAATAAAACGGGGGGCAAGCAGGGGGAAAGAAAAAAAAGAGAAATAAGAAAAAAAGGAAGGAAAAGGGAAAAATGAACAAAAAAAACGAAAATACGGTAAAAATAGGTCTAAAATGGCTTAAAATGCATTGAAATAGGCTAAAAACTGCAAAAATTTCACAATTATGGCGTCCTAATAGGTAAAAAATGGCGTCATAATTATTGGGTACTTTTTCATTTTTCCACAGGGGGGGCAAATCGTTCAATAAAACGGGGGGGGCATTTTCAAACCGTGCACAGGTCTCTCTGTGTGTGTGTGTGTGTGTGCGTGCGTGCGTGAGCGCGCGCGCGTGTGTGTGTGTATGTTTGTAGATCTGTGCACGGTCTGAAAATAACCCCCCGGAACATAAGTGGCGGTGCCCCCCCCCCCCCCCCGCCCAAAAATGAAAAAGTTCCCAAAATTATTGCGCCATTTTAAACCTATTATCACGCCATCATAGCGAAATTGTTGCAGTTTGTAGCCTATTTCAAAGCATTTTAAGCCATTTTAGACCTATTTTAATTTTTGCTTAAATTTCGCTTTTCTTTCTCCCTTGCCCGCTGCCCCTCCATTTCAAAAAACTTGCCCCCCTCCCCGTGCCTCCCCCGATTTTGAAATTCCCCCCAAATACAACCCAGGGGGAAGGGAGCAGTGCACAGGTCTCGTGTTTGTGTGTGTGTGTGTGTGTTTGTATAGTGTGTGTGTATCGTGAGTGAGTGTGAGTGAGTGAGCCCGCGCTAAAATGGGGGTATTTTGAGGAGGATAGTTCCAGACATAAGCATGGTCCCGGAAGCTAAACGGGGTGGTTACCATACATGGGCGCGAGAGGAGAGTTAACCCCTAACCGCTTCTCCCATATTCTGAGAAGGGGGATTTACCCCCCCCTGAATACCACCTGTGGTATACACTAATATGGATTGGGGAGAAAAGTAAGGGCTAGTTTTCATAGGTGTTTTTGGTCGGGTCCGCTAGGGGGGGTCCACCCCTGGGTGGAAGGCCAAAATTTTTTAGGGGGGGTCCAGCCAGGGGGGTCCGGACCCCCCTGGGTTTTTAGGGGGGTCGACCCTGGGTGCGAGATTTTAAATTTGGGGGGGGGGTTCAGGGGGGTCCAATTTTTTAACTCAATAATTTAAGTGTTTTTAGGCCTAATATTGAATTTTATGTACTAAAACCGCCTATTTAGGCCTAAAAAGTGTATTTAAACACTGTTTTTAACTAAAAAAACCGTGTTTTTGACAGTAAATAAAAATATATACTTCCAGGGCCGTAGCCAGGGGGGGATTGGGGGGATTAATCCCCCTTCAAATTCTGGGAAGGCAAAAAATTTTGTAAAGGTCCCACCCTCTGGTTTTTTTAAAAAATTAGAAAAATTTTTTTTTTTCCAAATCACTCTGTAATGTATTAAAGCTATCTAAAATGCATTATTCAAAATGATTTAGGTTCATAAAAGCTATTATTAATAAAAAAGGAATTATTTATAATTCAAAACATTAGTGCAGTCAGTTTAAAAATATTGTATTTTTGTTTTGTGTAAAAATATTTGCATAAAAGCGGCAGTATCAAAGAGCAGGAAGTCACGATTCATTCACTTTTTTGGTATAAAAAAAGGGGTTTTCTTAGGATTTTTAGTATTAATAACTGAAGCATTAATATTATTAATGCTTCAGTTATTAATTTCAGTTATTAATGCTTCAGTTATTTATTTATAGTATTAATAACTGTATTTTTAGTATTAATAACTGAAGCATTTACTATAAAACATTAACTAAAATTAAATAAAGATTTTTTATTTTTCGAAAACGTTTGTTCTTTTTTATTAAAATGGTAATAAAATACCTAAAACTATTTTATTTTGTTGTATTTATTTAAAAAAACAACAGAAAATAAATAAAGATTCAGTACTTAAATTTAGGTTTCCTGGTGCCTTTTAAAAGCTTAAAATTAAAAAATTTTCCACCCCGGGGGGCAGAATGCCCCCCGGACCCCCCTGACAAGGGGCTCTGCCCCTTGATCCCGCTGGGGGCTCTCGCCCCCCAGACCCCCCTTGTGGGCCCCTATAAAGCACCTTCCGAAAAATCCTTCCTTAATTGAAATCCTGGCTACAGCCCTGACTTCCAAATTGGTCAGGAGGGGGGGGGGGTACCCCTCGCTAGGGGGGGTTCAGGCCGGACCGCTCTCGAGCTTTGGGGCGGAGGGGGGGAGCCCTGGATTTTTTCTAGGGGGTCCAAAAGTTTGGCTCTAGGGGGGGAGTGGAGCCCTCTGTCCCCCCCCCCCAAAAAACACCTATGCTAGTTTTTACACGTCACCGGCAAAATAGTCTTTCTGCCGTCTTAAAAATTCATAAATAAAATCTACAATGGTAAGTAATGCTGTTGACTACGTGTGACGTGCCCATTATAATTTTTGTGAAACATCAAAAACATTAGTTAATAAAACTTTAAATCCTAAATTATGATTTAGTTACCTAAAACATCGTGAAGGTTCTTTAGCGCAGTGGCGGTATTACTGGGGTGGAGCGAAGCGCCGCAACTGGGCTGCGAACATAAGTGTTTTTGGGGGGACAGAAGTATCCATTTCCCTAGAGCCAAAATTTCGGACCCCCTCCCCCTAGAAAAAATCCAGAGCCCCCTTCCTTCTTTCCCGTCTGATCCCCCCCCCCTAGCGGGGCTGATCATAGATGAACACGGTCAAAAATCTAGGAGGGGTGTTTACCCCGGGTACAGTGGCGTAGCCAAGGGGGGGCGGGGGGGGCCGAAATCCGGCGAAGCCGGAATTTTTTGTATGGGGGGACCCTTACGTTTTTTGAATTGTGGAAGAAAAATTTTTTTCTTTATATATAAATTCAGAAACATTTCTGATGCGTTCCGAAAGCATAAAAATACCAAAAAAACTGAAATTTTTCCCGCTTCGCGGGAAGTGTACATTAATCATTTTTTATTTTTTTAAATTTCGATGGATTTTACCATTAAATACATACCTAAGGCATGTGCCTTGCCTTTGCCTCAGATATTGAATGGCAATACTATATAGATGTTAAAACTAATATATTATAAGATATGTAGGTTTGATAATGGCTGTTTTAAACCCCTTAACTACGGTTTTTACACTTGTGGGGTTGTCCGCCTTTCCACCTCCCCCCATGGTAAAGCATGGCAGTTTGTATAGATTTTTTTTTACTTTTCAAATATTGAGTTATAAAAATTTAATACAAATCTTAGTGCATTCTAAAATCAGAAATTAATCAATATAAAAATTTTTATATACAGACCTGTGCACTGCCCCCCCCCGGGGTTAAAACGGGGGGGGGGGCAATTCCAAAACGGGGGGGGGGCACGGGGGGGGGGGCAATTTTTTTGAAACGGGGGGGGGGCAATAAAGGGGGGGGGGGGCAAGCAGGGGGGAAAGAGAAAAAAAAAGAGAGAAAGAAAGGAGAAAAAAAGAGAGAAAAAAAGAAGGGAAAAGGGAAAAAAGGGGACAAAAAAAGCGGAAATAAGGTAAAAATAGGTCTAAAATGGCTTAAAATACATTGAAATAGGCTAAAAACTGCAAAAAATTCGCGATGATGGCGTCATCATAGGTCAAAAATGGCGTCATATTTTTAGGGTACTTTTTCATTTTTTGGCGGGGGGGGGGGCAATAAAACGGGGGGGGGGCAAATCCTCCAATAAAACGGGGGGGGGCATTTTCAGACCGTGCACAGGTCTGTATATACAGTAAAAGGTCAGATATATACAGTAAAATTAATATTATCAGTAATATTTTTTGTTATTATAACTTACACCATACTCATTCGCAAAATTTAAAGACAAAATCAGAAAATAGATAGTTGTATTATATTTATATACAATTTCATTGCCTGATAATTTTGAAGATCAGACATAATTGTGCAGAAATTAGGTAAAAAAAAAACAAAAGTAAAATGTATGTTCACGCAAACACCAGGGGACCATTTTTAAGTAGTTTTTAGTGTATATTTTAAAAAAATTTCGCCCTCCGGCGGCTGGGGGGACATCCCCCAGAACCCCCGGCCGACGCTTCGCGTCGGCTGGCGCCGCTATGCGGCGCCAGCCTAGACATAAAAACACTTTAAATTACCTATTGATTAAAAAGTTTTTTTTAAATTTCTAGGGGGCCCTGGATTTCTAGGGGCCCCCAAAATTGCGAGGCTAGGGGAGTGGATCCCACCCTACACCCCCTTTGTTCATCTATGGAGCTGACCCCCCTTCCCCCCCCCCTCCCGACCAATTTGGAAGTATTTTTTTTTATTTACTGTCAAAACACAGTTTTTTAGTTAAAAACAGTGTTTAAATACACTTTTTAGGCCTAAATAGGCTGTTTTAGTACATAAAATTAAATATTAGACCTAAAAACACTTAAATTATTGATTTAAAAAAAAAAACTTTGTTAAAACATCGGACCTCCCTAACCTCCACCCTAAATTTGAAATCTCGCAACCGGAGTCGACTCCCCCCTAAAAAGCCAGGGGGGTTCTGGGGGGGGGTCGAACCCCCTCCCCCCTAATTATCTAGGGGGGTCGACCCGGGGTGGAAGATTTTGAAACCTAGAGGGGGGTCAAGTGGGGTCCAATTTGCGAAACAAAATACTTTTAAACCATTAAATGTTTAATAAGTTTTTTTATAAGATAATTATACATTTTATTGAATAAAAATCGATATTTAGGTATAAAAAGAGTGCAAAACATGAATTTGTATTAAAAATTCACGTTTTTAGAAGAAAATTTAGTGTAAAAAAGTACTTAAAATTTTCTCGAAAGGGGAGGGGGGGGTAAGATTTCAAAATCTAGAGGGGGATCAGGGGTAAAAAAATCGAAAATTTGGGGGAGGGCGGGGGCCCTGGATTTTTTCTAGAGGGCCCCCCAAAATTTCGAGGCTAGGGGGGTGGAACCCACCCTACCTACACCCCCTCTTGTTCATCTATGGGGCTCACCCCCCTCCCCCCCGACTAATTTAGAAGTATAATTTTTTACTTAGTGTCAAAAACACGGTTTTTTTAGTTAAAAAAAAGTTTAAATACACTTTTTAGGTCTAAATAGGCTGTTTTAGTATATAAAATTCAATATTAGACATAAAAACACCTAAAGTATTGATTTTAAAAAAAGTTGTTAAAAAATCGGACCCCCATGACCTCCCGCCTAAATTTGAAATCTCGCAACCGGGGTCGATCCCCTCTAAAAAGCCAGGGGGGTTCGGACCACTGTGGACTCCCCCTAAAAAAATTTTGGTTTTCTACCCACCCGAGGGTGGACCCCCCCATACATGGGCAAGTTGGTCCGGAGTGGGGGGGTTAAACTCCAAATTAGGGTGTGTTAAAATCCGAGAAACGCAAAATACCCATATCGCTTTTCGGCTTTGAAGGAAAAATAGGAAAAAAACGCTAATTTTAGGTCAAAAAGCCCTTTTTATTGCATTTTTGAGCTTTTTTTGCTTAAAACATTCATTTTGACCTCAAAACTTAAGTTTGGAGGCAGTTAGAAGTCATTTTAAAGATATTTTTTTCTTAATTTTTCCAAAATTGGGGGAGGGGGGGTTAACCTTTTCTCTCCCCCCCCCCTTCTGAGTGGGGGGTTAAACCCCCTTCTCCCCCCCGTGCCCATGTATAAGTTAAACCTCAAATTAGGAGGTTAAACCCCCTCTTCTCAGATTTTGTGGAGAAGGGTTAACACTTTCCCACCCCCCCCCGTGCCCATGTATGCCGTATGCTCCCTAGCGTACCTGACCAAAAACATCTATGTATCGTATGACATTGTTAAATTTTTAAATTTTTTTTCCTTGAAAACAAGTTCCCCTATGCTGTGTTTGGAATATCGGTATTTTTTACCCTTTTGAGCTACATGCACGAAAATTAACATCCTGAACCATTAACATAAGCTCTTTCACGTGGTAACCATGATTTTTAGCTTAGTCGCTCCAGTGTTTTATAATGAGGTTTTTTTTGTTTGAAAAACGCCGTGAACAAATTTGGGAGCTTTTTCCAAAAGAAACACATTGGAAATCACTTAAAATTCAACAAAAACTTCTAAAAGTGTGTTTTAACTTCAAAAACACAAAAAACGGCTTTTAAAATCAATTACTTGTCATATGATGGATGTATTTTACAAGAATGTAAGATTTATTATCAAGAAAAAAAAGTAAAAAAAAAAAACAAAAAAATCTTTTTAAAAATTAGGGCTCCCCCACCCTCTGAATTTTTTTGTACTGAAATGCCCCCCCCCCAAAAGAAACCGTCTATGGGTGCCTGAATTATATGAAATGATCTATTTAAGTTGAATGTCGAATATAAAACTAATAAAATATATCAAATCTACATTTTCCGCAAAGCGCGAAAAATTTCAATTTTTGTGTACCACCTATTTTTTTGCTTTTGGAACGCGTAAGGAACGTTTCTAACTTATATTTGAACAAAAAATTTTTCTCCCAAAACTAAAAAAACGTAAAGGTTACAAAATTCGGCTTGCCCGGATTTAGCGGGATGGGGGAAGGCTGCCACCCTTTTCCTAACACTAACTACACCACTGGTTTACCGATATAGCTAACGTAACGTCTAGCTAGTCAAAATACATTTATTATTCTTTTCACGAAGCTGACTTGCTTTTCATTAAAAAATAAACCTTTAAAAATGCAGAACAATAGTTTTAAATAAGATAAGGTAAAAATATTCCTAAAAGCTCACTTCCAGTTGACTCTCCAACTGCGATGCCAAGTTTGAATCTGTTGGACTGGCATTATAGCGCTGTGCTGACAACAAACAGTTATGAATAATAACTTCCATTTCACTCGCTGCCGGATTCAATTTAATAGTATCATTGTTTTGGCTTACTCGCCTATAATTTATAAGTCTATAAACATTTTAGAGCATACATGGGCAAGTTGGTCCAGAGTGGGGAGGGGGGTTAAACCCCAAATTAGTGGGGTTAAAATCCGAGAAACGCAAAATAATCATATCGTTTTTTTTCTGGACTGCATATTTCCCATATCGTTTTTTGGTTTTGAAGAAAAAATAGGTAAAAAAACGCAAATTTTAGGTCAAAAAGGCCTTTTTATTGAGTTTTTTAGCTTTTTACTGGTTAAAACATTCCTTTTGACCTCAAACTTAAGTTTGGAGGCAGTTGTTAGAAGTCATTTTAAACACATTTTTTCTTTATTTTTCCAAAATTGCTTTTTAGGGGGGGTCTACCCGGGGTGCGAAATTTTGAAATCTAGAGGGAGGTCATGTGGGGTCCGGTGTCCAAAGCAAAACAGTTTTAAACCATAATAACTTGAATGTTCTTTTTATAGGATAATGCTGCAGTTTATTGAATAAAAAGCGATATTCTGGTATAAAAAGGGTGTAAAAGCAAAAATATGTGATGAAAATTCACGTTTTTGAAAGAAAATTTAGTATAAAAAAGTACCTAAAATTTTCCCGAGGGGGGAGAAGGGGGGAGGTCAGATTTCAAATTCTAGAGGGCGGTCTGGGGTAAAAATTTCGGAAATTTGGGGGGAGGGAGGACCCCCTAGATTTTCGTCTAGGGAAGAGGGTTAAAAATTTCGAGGCTAGGGGGGTGGACCCCAACCTGCCTCCCCCTTTCTCACCTATGGTAAACACCACCCTAGCTTCGTGTTAATCCATGGTTATGCCCCAATTAAAAATTTTTTGGGACACCCACCCCCCCCCCCCAAATTTCGGGGGTAGGTTCCCCGCCCCCAAAAAAAAATCCAGGAGGCTGCCCACTTGTGCTGAGGGGTCTTCTTCTAGGAGAGCCGAAATTTAAGTATTAAATTTTTCAGTTTTTACGTTTTTCAAAAAATCCTTCCTTACGCATTTTTTTAGCATACACTGCAAAGGCGTCGAAGAATACACAAATACACAAAAACAAAAAAAAAGATTATAAAACAATCATTATAAAAATGTTAAAAATTGTTTTCACGATAAAAATACTATTGGCAATTTTTTTTTATTCCACTTTGTTATTACTTAATTCATTTTCGTTTTGAGTACCGCAACCGGTATATAAAAAAAACTAACCTATTCTCTCCACTGTTTAGTCGGAACAATTTAGCAAATAAACCTTGACAAATTCAACTTCTGTGGTTAAACGAGAAAACCTTTGTCCACAACACGCGCAAATAAAAAAGCTCCAAAATCATTTTAGAAAGCCGCGGTAAACAAAAGGCCGTTTTAACGTCATTAAAACAAACAGCTTCGATGACCGATGTTTTTTATCTTGGAATTTAAATCGCTTCACTGCTAATTTGTTTTTTTTTGTAAAAGTGCGGTGCGGAGTCAAACTTTTTGTCTTCGATTTTGAGAATTTTTCTGTAAAAACCTTACCGCTGCCCCCAATAGCCCACAAAATTTTTTTCAACAAAATATCTCTAGTGGTTCAGGAGTTATGACCCCCCCCACACCCAAAATGTAGTTTTTCCACAATTCTGTACGTGAATGATTGCTCAATGGGTATAATGATCTAAGTTACAAACTATGCACTCTAAGAAAGCAGCTACTTTCAACTATAATTTGATACCTTGTTTATGAAAATTGGTAAAGTATTTGTTGAGATATTTCCTGTACAAACGACGGCATCGATATGATGAAGTTTGCCCAAAATTTTACCGTCACTTCGTATTTTTAGCGAAAAAATCGCGGGTGTTTTTACGATAAACGCAATATCTATCCTAATACTGCACCACTTTTAACAATCAAGATATCAAATTAAAGTAGAAAATAGCCAGCCGCTTTCTTTCAGTGCATCATTTGTAACTTAAATTATTATACCCATTCAGCAATCTTTCACGTACAAAATTGTCGAAAAAAGCCATTTGTGGGGGGTCATAATAACTTTTAAACCACTGGAAATATTTTGTTCAAAAATTTTTTTGGGCTATTGGGGGCAGGGGTAAGATTTTCACAATAATCAAAATCGAAAATAAAAAAGTTTGACTCCGCACCGCATTCAAGTTAAAAAAAATTCAAAATTCTAATCAAGGTATGCGATGGTAGTAGTGAATAATGAGGCCTTTATTTGGAACACTGGCTCGGGGCCGGTACTACGTCAAACATCACTGCATAAAAACTACACTTGTATTAAATTTGACAAAAAAAAACCTAAAAATATGATTTGAATGCGCGAGACTGTACCAGATAGAATTTTTTGAATAATCCACAATGAAATCAGAGCTTTGCAATATCAGAACGCAACATGAAAGGAAAGAAACTTTTAGAATATTCTTCTATTTTTTGCGAGATAACGCATAGCGGCATTTCAAGGGTATCTAAACACGATGGAAAAAAAGTAAAGCGGCTTAAGCCGCCACGCATCAGGAGTTAACGCAATATAATAGAGAAAAAAACGTCAAGACTGACTATTCATAACAACTTTTTATTTCTACGTTTACGGTTTACGGCACAAAAAAATGTACATGAACAGGAATATTATATTTAATAACAGCAATAATAATGCATAAAAAATCACAAAAATACGACATTACAATAAAAAATTTTCAAAAAGGATAAAGATTTATTATTTATTAGAAATCATAGGTGTGCGTATTAGGGGACAGAGGGTTTACTACCACCATCTTTCCATCCCCCCCTCGGAAAAAACTTTCCCCTTGCCCTTTTTTTTGACTAATTCCTCATTATATACTTCCTACCCTTGACACAGGCGCGTATATAGGATTTTGCGAAGGGTGCGGGGCGCTAAGCCAATGTCGCGGGGGGGGAGTTAGGGCGCTTCGCGCCGTAACTGTACGGCGTAGCGGCGCAAAGCCCGCGTCGGCCGGGGGGTCTGGAGGTGTCCCCCCAGCCGCCGGAGGCGAAATTTTTTTTAAATATACACTTAAAGCTTGCTTAAAAATTGTCTCCAGCAATTCTTATAGTTATAGTTTTATTTTTGTTTTTATAACCTAATTATTACACAAAATGTTTATTACATAAGTAGCGGCATCAAGCCGACGCGGAGCGTCGACTGCGGAGTTAGGGGGTGCCCCCAACCCCCGGCGCCGAAAATTTTCGGAAATATGCACTAAAAACTGCTTAAAAATTGCGTCCAGCGAATCATATCGCAATAGTTTTACACGAGTTTCGATAACCTAAAGCTTTATCAATTTCTTTGTTACTGTGGTAGGAGCACCAAGCCGACGCAAGGCGTCGGCCGGGGGTCTGGGGAGCGTCCCCCCAGCTGCCGGATGCGAAAATTTTTTTAAATAAGCACTAAAAACTGCTTAAAAATTGTCTCCAGCCAATCATATAAGCATAGATTATTTTACTTTTGTTTTTATAACCTAGTTCCTAAACAATTTGTTTGTTACAGCTTTAAATTAGTAGTATGATGTTGAAATTTTGCACTATATTCAAATAAGGTTTTTTCTTAATTTTATTAATATTAAGAAACAACCTGATCTATATATAACTGGCTAAAAATTATTTAAAAATATACGAAACTGCAAGGGGTTTGTAACTTATAAGCAAAAAGTGCGGTTGAACAAATAAAAATAAAAGTTTCACCTTCCTGCGAAGCGGAAAAAATTTTTACATTGTGTCATTTATTGCATTTAAGATGCACTACATTTTTATAACCTGAAAATAAAAAAAGTAAAGGGGGGACCCTTAAAATGGCTGGCTTCGCCAGCCAGGGGGGGCGGACCGCCGCCCCCTCCTAAGTATGGAAACGGCCAAAGGGGGGGGGGGGGGTCGCCACCCCACCTATATACGCTACTGCCTTGACACGTCCTTTTCGTTTTTGGTAAATTTAACACATAAAATATGATAAATTAGTATTTTTGTTTACAGTTTTATTATTTTTAACTCATTTATTTTCTTACAGTTTAAAGCTTTTTATCTCTATTTTAAAGCATTTTTAGAATAAAAACCAACATAAACAATAAGAATAAATACTATCATACATGAGCATGGACTGGCAAGCTAGGGGGGTGTGGCTACCCCGGGTAAATGGACCTTTGAAAGCTAGGAGGGGGGTCCGGTGGAGGAGTCCGTATCCCCTAGCTTTTTGGGGGGATCGACCCGGGGTAGACCAGTTTAAAATTCAGAGGGGGTTAAAAAAGGAGGTCCGGTTTCCAAATAAAGTCACAATAAATCATTTATTTAAGTTTTTTAGCACTAATATAGAATTTTTTATACTAAAATAGGCTATTTATGTATAAAAAGAGTACAAAAGCAGTTTTTTACTACAAAAACCGTGTTTGTGACAGTAAATTTTGACCTAAATTCATACCCAAAATTTTTGCTCAGAAGGGAAGGAGGCATACATGGGCACGGGGGGAGGATTGGGGGTTAACCACCCCCCCCCCCAATTCTAAGAAGGGTGTTTAACCATAGGTGAGAACGGTCGGGGAAGCTAGGGGGGTGGTTAGTAACCACCCCCCCCCTATACTATAAGTAGTGGTTACCCGGGGTAAATAGAATTTTGAATTCTAGGAGGGGGGTCCCAGGGGGGTCCGGACCCCCCTAGCTTTTTAAGGGGGTCGACCCAGGGTGCGAAATTTTGAAATCTAGAGAGGGGTCAGGTGGTGTCCGGTGTCCAAAGCAAAACAGTTTTAAACCATAATAACTTTAATAATTGTTCTTTTTATAGGATAATACTAAATTCTATTGAAGAAAAAGCGATATTCTGGTATAAAAAGGGTGTGAAAACATCAATATGTGATGAAAATTCACGTTTTTGGAAGAAAATTTAGTATAAAAAATCATCTAAAAATTTCCCGAGGGGGGAGGGGGGCCCCTAGAGTTTCGTCTAGGGGGGTCCCAAAATTTCGAGGTTAGGGGGGTGGACCCCACCCTACCCCTCCCCCCTTTCTCACCTATGGGTTTAACCCCCCCCCCCACTCAGAAGTGGGGGGGGGAAGAAAAAGTTAACCCCTCCAATTTTGGAAAAATCAAGAAAAAAATGTCTTTAAAATGACTTCTAACTGCCCCCAAACTTAAGTTTTGAGGTCAAAATGAATGTTTTAAGCAATAAAAAGCTCAAAAATGCTATAAAAAGGGCTTTTTGATCTAAAATTAGCGTTTTTTTACCTATTTTTCCTTCAAAATCGAAAAACGATATGGGTAAAATGCACTCCAGAAAAAAAACGATATGGGTATTTTGCTTTTTGTCGGATTTTGACCCCCCCCCCCCCCCCCCCCCCTAATTTGGGGTTTAACCCCCCCCACTCCGGACCAACTTGCCCATGTATGGGAGGAGGGGGTCAATTTAGAATTCCATAGAGGGTAGGATGTCAAAATTTAACAATTTTAGAGGGAGGAGGCCTACATTTTTTCTAGGAAGGTCCGAAATTTCGAGGCTAGGAGGGTGGACCCCCACCCTACCCCTCCACCCTATGCTCATGTATGAATACTATTATCTTAATAAAGTGGTTGTGAAACTAAATGAATGGGGTACATAATTATATTAAAAATTTTCAATAAGTTTTTTGTAGTTTTAATATGTAAAAATTTAAATTTTAACAACGCGTCCCTTCCCTATGATTTCAGAATTAGTGAAAATCGTAAATCCATATTTTTACACAGCGAGAAACACAAAAAGAATACTAAATTCATTGCGAAAAAGCGGGCTTTGAGTGAAAAACTTCAAGTTAAGCTGGGTAATGCTAAAATTAAGTGAAAAATTGATTAAACAAGATTTTGTTTGTATAGTATAATGGTGGCTTTGGGTTTAGTCCTCTCTATTGTTAAACCAAACATTATCCGTCTGTGCTCTTGTCTCCATTAAACGCTGCTTTAAAAATGCATGTTCTTTGAACTTAAATGAAGTAGGTAATTGAGTTATTCTAATAGTCATTTAAGTTATTTTGCTACACAATTCATGGAAGCATAGATGGGCAGGGGGAGCGTTTTGGGATGGAGTTATGTTATACATACATAGGTGTTTTGGGGGGAACAGAGGGGTGCACCCCCCTAGAGCCAAAATTTTGGATCCCCTCTAGGAAAAACCCAGGGGCCCCCCTCCATCCCAAAACTCGAGAGCGGTCCGGCCTGACCCCGCCCCTAGCGAGACTGATCCCCCCCCCCTCCCGACCAATTTAGAAGTATATTTTTTATTTACTGTCAAAAACACGGTTTTTTTATTAAAAACAGTGTTTAAATACACTTTTTAAGCCTAAATAAGCTGTTTTAGTACATAAAATTTAATATTAGACCTAAAAACACTTAAATTATTGAGTTAAAAAAATTTTGTTAAAAAATTGGACCCCCCTTACCTCCCCCCTAAATTTGAAATCTCGCACCGAGTCGACCCCCCCCCAAAAAGCCAGGGGCTAGGAAGATCCGGACCCCCCTGGAACTCCCCCCCTCCCCCAAAAAATTTTGGCCTTCCACCCGGGGGTGGAGGGTGGACCCCCCTAGCGGACCCGACCAAAAACACCTATGTATACATACCCCCTTAAAATGTCGAAACTGCCGCTTAAAAACAAACCCTCCCCCTTAAAATTTGGGGGTACTCGGAAACCCCCCCCCCCCCCCATCCTCTTCTTTAATTTTTTTGGGCGGGGAATGGGGTGTCCGTGTCAGATCAACGTTAGCCTAATTTGTAGTAAAAATCCATAAACCAATATAACCAATAGTTAGAATTAAGGAAATTTTACACTCAAGTTTTTTTTCTGCCTTAGGTTTCTTAATAATTTCATCAAAATCAGTTGATTATTACTAACAAAAAAATTTGATTAATCAGGAATACCCGTACTTATTATTTGTATGAGGTTTTTCGGGGTTTTTATCTATAAAATAAATCCAAACATTTTAATTTCATTTGTAAATTTAAACAAAAGTTTAGAATGAGTTTTTTCTGTTTTTTTTACAATAATAAAAAAATAGTTTAGAGCGCTGTAAATTAAAAACTTTTTCAAATATAATAACTATACAAATATCATTTACCATTAAGCCAGGCAATAAATATGGTTTGATCTATATTATATAAGCTAAAATAGTTAAAAGTTTTGATAAAAAAAAGGTTCGCGTTCATGCTCTTGACATCAATCAATAATCAATAAATCAGACTATTGTTTTTCATCTTGTAAATTCCAGAAATTTTTTGAAAACCATCCGGGAACTAGGGATGCGCAGTACATAACCGGTGTAATATCCGAATCTCTATCGTGGAGGTCTTTGACCCAAAAATCGTGCAGTCTTGTCACTCTTTCCGCCCAACCGTTGTGTAACAAATCTGAATGCATTTGCACTCCAATCGTAGTCCCAAACTCTCTGAAATACATGAAAAATAAATTTACAATATGTATACTAGGTTTTAAAATGCTTTAATTCGGAAACAGGAAAGGGACTGGAATTCAAAGAAATTTCGTAAAATTCTGAAATTGAATAAAAATAGGTAAATCCATTCTTTAACTTTTAAAAAAAGCGCCACCCCCCCCCCCCCCCCCCCGTCAAAATATGAATACAAAAATTTGCGAGAAATGTCGCACGTGCACTTTTGTTTTCAAAAATAATAACAACGCAAAAAAAGAAACATTGAGTTCAAATGTCGCAATTTTTTAGAGAAAACTAACTGTGCGCTAAAAAAAATTTCCAGCAAAATTTTGGTCAACAATTTAATGTATAGTCGGATATTTTTTGTGTTATTCTTTACTATTATTTATTATTTACTATTTACTATTTATTTTTTGTGTTATATACTTGATATAAGTAACCCCAATTAAAATGCGGTACGCTACTTATGTTACGGAGTTTGTTTATTATCCCCTTACACATAGGTGAGCACGGTCGGGGAAGCTAGGGGGGGTGGTTACCCGGGGTAAATCGAATTTTGAATTCTAGGAGGGGGGTCCCAGGGGGGTCCGGACCCCCCCCCCCTGGATTTTTAGGGGGGGTCGACCCGGGGTGCGAAATTTTGAAATCTAGAGGGGGGTCAGGTGAGGTCCGGTGTCCAAAGCAAAACAGTTTTAAACCATAATAACTTTAATAATTGTTTTTTTTATAGGATAATACTACATTTTATTGAATAAAAAGCCATATTCATGTATAAAGCATGAATATGTGATGAAAATTCACGTTTTTGGAAGAAAAATTTAGTATAAAAAAGTACCTAAAATTTTCCCGAGGGGGGAGGAGGGGTCAGATTTCAAAATCTACAGGGGGGGTCAGGGGTACAAAATTCGGAAATTTGGGGGGAGGGGGGCCCCCAAAATTTCGAGGCTAGGGGGGGTGGACCCCACCCTGCCCCCCCCTTTCTCACCTATGCCCTTACATCTCCCTATCCGCTCAACTTTTAACAGACCTGAGCTCATTCTCATCTATACGCCTGATATATAGCCCCTGTAAAAATCCGTTAACACCTCCTATTTTTTACCTGAAAGCTAATCTGTAGCGGGAATTTCCTTCGAACTCCCGCTGCTTAAAGAGCGATTCCACAGCTTCTGCGGCTTTTGCTTTCAACCGTTCCGACCAGGGTTCCTGCGGGTAAAAGTGAGAAAGCCACAATGCTTCGCCGGCGTCTATAACAGCCCGCTTTGATTTAAATATTATAATCATAAAGATTTTAAATATTGCAATTTATTGTAGTTTATTTTTTTAAAATATAATAATTTGCTTGATTTATCATTTTGTGGTTTTTAAACAATTTTGTGCGGGTGAATAACTATTGTGATTATTTTCGTTTTGTGAAGCATTCTTGTATCTACATTATTTCGACAGGACTCGGGTCGGAGCTCCGGGGAACATCACTAGTACTAATATTCCGTCTAATTTTTAAAAAAATTAGCTCTGACTGACAATATATATTTTTTAAAATTAGGTACAATATATTTTGACACTCTTTTTTTAGTTTCAGCCTTGCCCTAAAACTGTTATCACAAAAAAAATTACCTAAACAATCATTTGTGCTGTAACGCTTGAACCTGGCTTCAACAAGCAATTTCATATCGGCAATTTCCTCTTTCAGAGCGGTTGAATTGGAACAATCTTCCTGAAACAAATAAACTAACCAAAATAAAAAAACAATAGAGACTACAGGAACTGTACATCTACCGCACCAATTTCAAAATCTAAGTTTCTCCTGGAAAAATTCAAAGGTATTTTTTAAATGTTTGTGATACTGCAACCATAGGTGAGAACGGTCCGGGAAGCCAGGGGGGTGGTTACCCGGGGTAAATCGATTTTTCAATTCTAGGAGGGGGGTCCCAGGGGGGTCCGGACCCCTCTCCCTGCACCAGCTGGTGCCAGCCAGGGCTTTGAGAATGTTATTGCGCCTGGAAGCTTTGTTGTTTATATCGGTGGCATGGTTATTGAATTTTAGTTTAGGATCGAAAGTAATACCCATGATTTTGGGGTTTTTGTTTAGCGGCAAAAGTTTGTTGTTTATGGTCACCTTTGGGTGGTAGTTAAATTCTTGTGAAGAAGAGGAAAAGATGGTACCTGTTGACTTTTCTGTTTATAGTTTGAGGAGCACAAAAAAGGATCACTTTGTGCCTGATTGCATCCATTTTTTCCTGCTAAGCGGCAGCCATCCTGGCTGCCGCAGTTACTGACCAACAAATGGCGATGTCCGGGACATTTATCCCAACCATAGGTGAGAACGGTCCGGGAAGCTAGGGGGTGGTTACCCGGGGTAAACCGAATTTCGAATTCTAGGAGGGGAGTCCCAGGGGGGTCCGGACCCCCCCTCCCTGCCCAGCTTTTAAGTGGGGTCGACCCGGGGTGCAAAATTTTGAAATCTAGAGGAGGGTCAGGTGGGGTCCGGTGTACAAAGCAAACCAGTTTTAAACCATAATAACTTTAATAATTGTTCTTTTTATAAAATAATACTACATTTTATTGAACAAAAAGCGATATTCTGGTGTAAAAAGGGTGTAAAAACATGAATATGTGTTAAAAAATCACGTTTTTGGAAGATTATATAGTATAAAAACAGACGTGTGCACTGCCCCCCCGGGGTTAAAACGGGGGGGGCAATTCCAAAACGGGGGGGCACGGGGGGGGCAACTTTTTGAAACGGGGGGGGGGCAATAAAACGGGGAGGCAAGCAGGGGGGTAAGAAAAAAAGAGAAAAAAAGGAGAAAAAAAGAGAAAAAAGGGGAAAAGGGAAAAAAGGGACAAAAAAAGCGGAAATAAGGTAAAAATAGGTCTAAAATGGCTTAAATTACATTGAAATAGGCTAAAAACTGCAAAAAATTCGCGATGATGGCGTCATCATAGGTCAAAAATGGCGTCATATTTTTAGGGTACTTTTTCATTTTTTGGCGGGGGGGGGCAATAAAACGGGGGGGGGGGGGGCAAATCCTCCAATAAAACGGGGGGGCATTTCCAGACCGTGCACAGGTCTGATAAAAAAGTACCTAAAATTTTCCTGAGGGGGGTCAGATTTTAAATCCTAGAGGGGGTCAGGGGTAAAAAATTCGGGAGGAGGGGGGCCCCTGGATTTTCGTCTGGGGGTCCCAAAATTTCGAGGCTCGGGGGGGTGGGTGGACCCCACCCTGCCCCCCCCCCTTTGTCACCTATGCATGTAGCTAGGAAATGCATATGCAAAAAATGAGGATGAGGGTAATCGGAGATCTTAAACTTTTTTGTTGCATAAGAGACGGTGAGACAAATTGACAGAAAAACACCATTTCAATTCAAACGAATTGATAAAAAAAAAATAAACAGAAGCTGCACATTTCTTTATTATCTGATATATATTTTTAATATAACTTATGCTGCAAAAAATAAAACTGGCAAAGTGTATAACTTTTATATATCGTGCTATCGCTCTAGCCCCAATCTTGCCCCTTAAACGTAAAATTTGTCCACACGGGGGAACCGTCTCCCGAAAATTCAGTCCCATTAACAACGGGTTACCAAACCATCCCATCCCATCCCATGGGCACGGGAAAGGGGAGGTTAACCCCCCCAAATTCTGAGAAGTGGGGTGTAACCCCTTCCTCCACTCAGAAGTGGGGGGGAGAGAAGGTTAAGCCCCCAATTTTGGAAAAATGAAGAAAAAAGTCTTTAAAATGACTTCTAACTGCCTCCAAACTTTTTGAGGTCAAAATGAATGTTTCAAACAGTAAAAAGCTCAAAAATGCAATAAAAAGGCCTTTTTGACCTAAAATAGCGTTTTTTGCCATTTTTTCTTTGAAATCGAAAAACGATATGGGTAAAATTCACTCCAGAAAAAAACTATATGGGTATTTTGCGTTTCTCGGATTTTAACCCTCCCCCCTAATTTGGGGTTTAACCAACCCTCCCCCACTCCGGACCGACTTGCCCATGTATGCTCCATCCCCCTTCCCCTATCTTCTGGTGCCGTATTGACTTGTGTAAAATGCAGATTTACCTGTACAAGACGATACATAACCAAGCCGTCGTAAGGATCTAAACCGCCTTCACTGGCTACTAAAGGGTGACTGAGGTCAATACTTAATTTCCAAAACATTCTAAAACAAATTGGCGATTGTTTATTTTGATAACGATAATGATAAAGTTTTTTGTCGCAAAAAATTCTTTGAAAAATATGTTTGTGGTACCAAATATCAACATTAAATATTATAAGTTACAAAATTATAACAAAATCTTGGTTATTACGGCAAAATTAGTCACACTAATTATTATAAAATACATATGAATGTAATTCATTCTGTAGTTAATAAAGTTTTGTTTCAAAGTTAGAATGGCTTTTACGGTCACATATTATTTAAAACACATTGTGGCTCATTTTGCTGCGGACGAAATAAAAAATTAAAATATTTATTAGTATGACAATGGCATGCATTTTACATTTTATATTATTGTACTTTAATCCTGTCTAGTCAAAGCACGACGACCAAATACTTCTAAGTCAGCGTACTGTACATAAATTTCCCCAGCAAACAATAGCCAATAAAATTATTAACTAGACCTGGGCTTTGTCCTTGTGGCTCTTGCTCCTGTGAATTTAACGGTTTTTTTCTCTGAAATTGGAGAAAATGCGGGGTGAGGATCAAAGGTGGGCAAGGGGGTTGAAGGGGGGGGGGGTTTTTTGAGGGGGGTTGGTGGTGGGGGGTTTTTTGTGGGGGGTTTTTGGGGGGGGGGGGGGGGGTTGGGGGGGGGTTTTTTTGAGGTGGGGTTTTGGTGGGGGGGAGAGTTTTTTGGATGGTGTTTTGGTGGTTTTTTGTTTGTTTTGAGGTGTGTGTTTTGTAGTTGTAAGGGCTTTTTGCTTTGTGTTTTTCTTTTTTTTTGGATATGGGTTGTGAGATTGGGTTTTTGCGTTTTGGTTTTTTTGGGGTTTCCCCTGGATTGACTGTATGGGGTTATTTGGAGCGTGCGGGGTTTTGGTGGGGGGGAGAAAGTTCCCCATTTTGGATGGAAAATGTTTTTGCTTCGACTGCTTCCTTGTTTTGGGTAATGTGTTTTGCATGGCTAATGTAAGGGCTTTTTGCTATTGTGTTTTTCTATTTTTCTTCATCGATATGGGTTGTGAAAGATTGGGTTTTTGCGTTTTCGGTTTACCCCCTTTTGGGGTTTCCCTGGACTTGCCTGTTGGTTTCCCCCTCGAGTGGGGGGGGGGAAGGTTTTTTGGAATGAAGAAAATGTCTTTAATGTTCTACTGTTTTTTTGGTTGTGTTTGATAAAGCTCAATGCATAAGGGCTTTTTGTATTGCGTTTTTTCTATTTTTTTCTTTCTCGAAGATATGGGTAATGCTAGAAGATATGGGTATTTTGCGTTTTCGGATTTTTTTTGGAGTTTCCCCCCCTCCGGAACTTGCCTGTATGGGTTGAAGGATTATTTATAACCATAGGTGAGTACGGTCCGGGATGCTAGGGGGGTGATTACCCGGGGTAAATTGAATTTTGAATTCTAGGAGGGGGTCCGGACCCCCCTAGCTTTTTAGGGAGAGGGTCGACCCGGGGTGCAAAATTTTGAAATCTAAAGGGGGTCAGGTGGGGTCCGCTGTCCAAAGCAAAACAGTTTAAAACCATAACTTTAATAAATGTTCTTTTTATAGGATAATCTTACATTTTATTGAATAAAAAGCGATATTCTGGTGTAAAAAGGATGTAAAAACATGAATATGTGTTAAAAATCACGTTTTTGGAATATTTTTAGCATTTTTTTGTTATTTTGGGACACGAAGGCACAGTCACTTATAAAGCAAGGCAAGGTAGAGCATCGACGGGCCCGTGCACAGGTCAGTGATTGATTCATTAGCACCTATTTTCCCTCACCTCAGTCTTCCGTTGACTTCTTGTACAAAGCGAGGGTGGACTGTTTTGATCAAATCTATCGCCCAGTCGTTATAGACGGAGTTCCCACTTACAGCTGCCAATCTGTTCAACGCGAACATCCACTTGGTGAGATAGTGATAGTACTGACCGTCTTCCGACATACCCGGTCCCTCGTTTTCCGGTTTCCCGATTCTAAATTTCTAAAACTAAAATAAAAATAATTATTATAATTATTATTATAATTAATTAATTATTATTATGAATTATTATTAATTATTATTAATTAATTATTATTAGTATTATAATTAATATAATATATTAATAATATATTATATTATTTTTGTACTAAAATACGGCAGCAGACCTGTGCACGGTCTGGAAATGCCCCCACCCGCTTTATTGGAGGATTTGCTCCCCCCCCCCCCGCCCGAAAATGAAAAAGTAACAAAAAATTATAACGCCATTTTTGACCTATTACGACGCCATCATCGTCAATTTTTTGCAATTTTCAGCCTCTTTCAATGTTTTTAAGCTATTTTAGACCTATTTTTACCTTATTTTTGCTTTTTTTGTTCCTTTCTTCCCTTTTCCTATCTTTTTTTTTTCTTTCTCTTTTTTTTCTTTCCCCCCTGCTTGACCCCCCGTTTTATTGCCCCCCCCCCCGTTTTACCCCCCCCGGGGGGGGGGGGGGCAGTGCACAGGTCTGTATCTGTATTAATTAATTATTATTAGTATTATAATTAATATATATTATTTTTGTATTAAAATACGGCAGCAGGCTTGTGCACGGTCTGGAAATGCCCTCACCCGCTTTATTGGAGGATTTGCTCCCCCCGCCCAAAAATGAAAAAGTAACCAAAAATTATGACGCCATTTTTGACCTATTATGACGCCATCATCGCCAATTTTTGCAGTTTTCAGCTTATTTCAATGTTTTTAAGCTATTTTAGAACTATTTCTACTTAAATTTCGCCTTTTTTCTCCTTTTTTTTCTTTTTTTCTCCTTTTTTGTCCTTTTCTCCACAAAAATACTGCATTTGCAAGCCAACAACTGTACACTAGCAATAAGTCACACAAACGCGGTGTGCGTGTGGTGCTGGCTGACTGCAAAGGCGCTCCATTAAACTGCTAGGGGCGAATCACTTCCATCATACCTGTGAACGGTCTGGAAATGCCCCTCCCCCCGGAATATTAGTAGCTGCGCCCCCCTCCGCCGCGTTTTATTGCCCCCCTCCCCGCCCAAAAATGGAAAGGTACTCAAAAATTATGGCGCCATTTTGATCTATGACGCCAGTATCGCAAAATTTTTGTAGTTTTTGGCCTATTTCAAAAGCTTTTTAAGCCATTTTAGACCTATTTTCAAATAAATTTTGCCTTTGTCTCTTTTTTTTTCTCATTTTTTTCTTTCTTCTCTGTTTGCCTCTTTCGTTTTATTGCCCCCCCCCCCGTTCAAAAAAGTGTCGCTTCTGCTCCTCCCGTTTTGGAACTAATTGCCACCCCCGTTAAAACCCCGAGGGGGGGAGGGGGGTGGCAGTGCAGTGCACAGCACAAGTCTGCTACCACCTATGGTTAATGGTCTATTAGCTTATGTTTGAAACAAATCGTTTGCTAACTTATTACTACTTTAGTCCATGTCCATGAGTATTAATTTTAAAATCTTACTGCTCTAAAACGCTTTTTTATAAATTAAAAAAACAAAAGCAAAATAAGAATAAGCGAAAAAGATAAAATAAAAGCAAAAACATTTTCAAGTAATTTTTGCGTTTAAGCTTTGTATACTAATTTCGCAAAATTCAAATAGAGTAACTCACTTAAATTCGGCCTACCTTGATTTCGGCCACTGGTTGTTCATAGGTGAGCACGGTTGGGAAAGCTAGGGGGGTGGTTACCCGGGGTAAATCGAATTTTGAATTCTAGGAGGGGGGTCCCAGTGGGGTCCGCCCCCCCCTAGCTTTTCAAGGGGGTCAACCGGGGTGCGAAATTTTGAAATCTAAAGGGGGGTCAGGTGGGGTCCGGTGTTCAAAGAAAAACCGTTTGAAACCATAATAACTTTAATAATTGTTCTTTTTATAGGATAATACTACATTTTATCAAATAAAAAGCCATTATTCATGTATAAAAAGGGTGTAAAAGCATGAATATGTGATGAAAATTCACGTTTTTGGAAGAAAATTTAGTATAAAAAAGGTACCCAAAATTTTCCCGAGGGGGGAGGGGGGGTCAGATTTCAAAATCTAGAGGGGGGTCAGGGGTAAAAAATTCGGAAATTTGGGGGGAGGGGGGCCCCCTAGATTTTCGTCTAGGGGGAGGTCCCAAAATTTCGGAGCTAGGGGGGGTGGACCTCACCCTGTCCCCCCCCCTTTCTCACCTATGTGGCTGTTATTTTTAGTTACCGTATATGCATATTTATGACATAAACTGTCCATCCCCAGTGGCGTAGCCAGGATTTCATTTCGGGTGGGAGGCGGTCTGGGGGGAAGAGAAAAACTGCCGTAGAAGCAGCGCGAAGCGCCGCCGCCTGCACCGTGTAGCGGCGCCAGCCGACGCAAAGCGTCGGCCGGTGGGGTCTGGGGCCTGGCCCTGGGGGGTGTTTCTTCAGTCGCCGGAGGCGAAAATTTTTTAAAATATGTACTAAAAACTGCTTAAAAATCGTCCTCTGGTGATCGCGTGAACATACATTTTAATTTCGTTTTTTTCTTAAATTAATTTCTATGCATATTTGTCTGATTTTCAAAATAAATTTGGTGATAAAATTGTTTATAACAAAACTATCTATTGCCTGATGTCTTTAAATTTTGCGCATGAGTATGGTCAAAGTCATAATCATAGATGAACACGGTCAAAAAGCTAGGGGGGTTTTTACCCGGGTAAATGACATTTCAAAACCCAGGGGGGTTCTAGGGGGGTCGAAACCTTCCTAGCTTTCTAGGGGGGTTCGACCTGAGGTGGATAATTTTGAAACCTAGAGGGAGGTCAGGTGGGGTCCAATTTCCAAAAGAAATTACTTTTAAACCATTAAATGTTTAATAATAGTTTTTTTATAAAATAATACTACATTTTATTGAATAAAAAGCGATATTTAGGTATAAAAAGGTGTAAAAAACATGAATTTGTGTAAAAATTCACGTTTTTGGAAGAAAATTTAGTATAAAAAAAGTACTTCAAATTTTCTTGAGAGGGGAGGGGGGTCAGAATTCAAAATCCAGAGGGGGGTCAGGGGTAAAAAATTCAAAATTTGGGGGGAGGGGGCCCTCTGGATTTTTTTCTAGGCGGTCGTCTAAAGGTGGTCGTGGTGGACCCCACCCTACCTTCCCCCTTGTTCATTTATGGTCATAATAAAACAAAACGGGGCTGTCGGAATGGGCGGGGGGGGGGTGGCCCCCCCTGCCCCCCTTTCCTCCCCCCTCCTCCCCGCCGTTCTCCCTGGCCCGCCCAGGGTTAAAAAATTATAATATTGCTGATAAAATAAAAACTTGACCTTCTGAAAATTTTTATATTGAGCCCCCCTTACTTAAATTTTCATGGTCCTCAGACCTGGGCACTGCCCCCCCCCCCGGGGTTAAAACGGGGGGGGGGCAATTCCAAAATGGGGGGGCAGGGGGGGGAAACTTTTTTGAAACGGGGGGGGGGCAATAAAACGGGGGGGGGGCAAGCAGGGGGGAAAGAAAAAAAGAGAAAAAAAAGAAAAAAAAGAAAAAAAGAAGGGAAAAAAAAAAAGGGAAGGGAAAAAAGGGACAAAAAAAGCGGAAATAAGGTAAAAATAGGTCTAAAATGGCTTAAAATACATTGAAATAGGCTAAAAACTGCAAAAAATTCGCGATGATGGCGTCATCATAGGTCAAAAATGGCGTCATATTTTTAGGGTACTTTTTCATTTTTTGGCGGGGGGCAATAAAACGGGGGGGCAAATCCTCCAATAAAACGGGGGGGGCATTTTCAGACCGTGCACAGGTCTGTATTGATTAATTTATGGTTTTAGAATGCACTAAGATTTATATTAAATTTCTATAACACAATATTCAAAAAGTAAAACAGGAAACCTATACAAAATGCCACGCTTCGCCAAGGAGGAGGGAGAGAGGCGGACTACCCCACAAGTTTAAAAACCGTTGTAAAGGGGTTTAAACCGGCCATTATCAAACTTATATATCTTATAATATATGAGTTTCATTCAACATGTATATATATATATATATAGTATTTTCATTAATATCTAAGGCAAAAGCATATGCCTTAGCTATGTATTGAATACTACAATCTATCGAGAATAAAAAACTAATATAAATGATCATACTATAGATGTTTTTAGTCGGGTCCGCTGGGGGTCCTCCCCCGGGTGGAAGGCCAAAATTTTTTAAGGGGGTCCAGAGGGGTCCGGACCCCCCTGGTTTTTAAGGGGGGTCGACCCCGGGTGCGAGATTTTAAATTGGGGGCGGGGGTCAGGGGGTCCAATTTTTTAACAAAATTTTTTCAACTCAATAATTTCCGCTTATTTAGACCTAAAAAGTGTATTTAAACACTGTTTTTAACTAAAAAAACCGTGTTTTTGACAGTAAATAAAAATATATTTTTTTATTTTTATTTTTTCTTTTTTTATAGAAAAAAATATTTTTTTTTATTTTTATTTAAAAATATAAAAAAATATTTTTTCTAGGGGGAATGGGTCCAAAATTTTGGCTCTAGGGGGGTGGACCTCTCTGTCCCTCCTCCCCCCCCCCAAAAAAAAACATCCATGTAAATGATTATTGTACATTTCCCGCGAAGCGGGAAAAATTTCAG
Source organism: Microlaimidae sp. YZB2_3 (assembly GCA_030248175.1). Taxonomy (NCBI): domain Eukaryota; kingdom Metazoa; phylum Nematoda; class Chromadorea; order Desmodorida; family Microlaimidae; species Microlaimidae sp. YZB2_3. The sequence goes on along the minus strand of JASAMX010011308.1, from coordinate 617 downwards.
TTTTTGGGTATTTTTATACTTTTGGAACGCATTAGGAATGTTTCTGAATTTATATTTAAAGAAAAAATTTTTCTCCCAAAATTCAAAAATCGTAAGGGTCCCCCCCTGGCTGCGCCACTGCCCATGCCTAAATTTTTATAATAATTTTACGCATGGAAAAATAACTGTCGGTGGCCGAAATACAGGCATAGGTGAGAAAGGGGGGGCAGGGTAGGGTCCACCTCCTAGCCTCGAAATTTCGGGACCCTCCCCCCTCTCCCCAAATTTCCGAATTTTTTACCCCTGACCCCCCTTTTAGAATTTGAAATCTGACCCCGCCTCCCCCCCTTGGGAAAATTTTAGGTACTTTTTTTATACTAAATTTTCTTCCAAAAACGTGAATTTTCATCACATATGCATGCTTTTACACTTTTTTTATACCAGAATATTGCTTTTCATTCAATAAAATGTAGTATTATCTTATAAAAAGAACAATTATTAAAGTTATTATGGTTTTAAACTGTTTTTCTTTGGACACCGGGACCGGACCCTACCTGACCCCCTCTAGATTTCAAAATTTGGCACGCTGGTTCTATCTCGTATTAGGTAGTACTAACCGAACCAAGTAGGTCAGAAGA
>JASAMX010011307.1:0-10456 GCA_030248175.1 Microlaimidae sp. YZB2_3 | reverse complement strand
ATTGTCTTACTTTCTTCAGTAACTACTGTTTTCTGATGTTTCAACATCATTTGCACTTCTCTTCCTCCTTATATTTTTTTTTCTTTAGATTTTTTCTTATTGTCTGTTTGATAAGAAATCTTGTCTCTAATTTTATCGCTTTTATAGGCGCGTTTTATTATTGTTTCGTAATTTTATATTTTCTTGTTTAAACTAAAAAAAAAAAAAAAACTAACTTATCTTTTTAAATTTTTGAATTTCATATATTAAAATGTAATAGCAAATATTTATTTTACTAATTTTTTTGTAATTTTTCTGGTATTCATGTGATTTATTTTTTACGTATGGGTCTTTAGAGACTTAAACAGGGAACTTGGAGCCATCGAAAATTTTTGGGAACTTGGAGTCACAAGCAATGGGAACTTAAAGAAAAAAAATGGTTTGGGGTTATATTTAGACTTCGCTTAGGTAAACGTTTTAGCGATTTTTATTTTCGGCTCCAAGTTCCCATCCTTAGGCTCCAAGTTTCTCAATTACGGCTCCAAGTTCCCTATTTTTGGCTCCAAGTTTCAGCTCCAAGTTCCCAAGGCTCCATCGACCCTAAATCTTCAATTCGTACAGTATTAATATTACATTTATTGAAAATGTTTCACCGATGATGAGTGGTACTATGGTTTCTAAGCCTTAATTTTGTTTCAAGTAATAAGCGTTTTATTCTTAAGCTTTTTTTGCATTACTATGTTTTAAATTTCTTAAGAGAAAACTAATCACCTTTGATTATCTATTACGGAAGTGTCCGCTAATTGGAAAATTTTAGAATACATTAAAAAAACATACAGGGTTGAATTTTACTCATAAATTAATTCTTCTCAGGAAAAAATGACACAAGTTTGTAAACACCACCTTGCTCAAATAAGTGATTTATAACTGTCATTATTCTACAAATTGGCGGTAACTGAGATGGAAGGGGAGTAAATCTTCGACTTTTCAGTGAATAAGGAAGAATTTCGGGTTAGAACCCCACTTATTTTGCCACCTACATTGAACTTTTGGGCGTCAAGCTAAGCGGTATTTTCATTAGAAAAATTCGACAAGCCGTATAGATATGCATGTATGCTTTAAAAAAAAAAAACAGTGTGATTTTAAAAAAATATGGTTACGAAAAAAATTCGGCCCTTAAATTCGATTTTATAATGATTAAGACATAAACGTGACAATCAGACAAAATTATTTTTATATATATAAAACGATATTGTTGATTGGGTTAAGTACTCACAAATTAGGCTCTTTGCAGATGATATAAAGTTGTTTGTAAAATCTTCATCTAAAGACTACCACATTCAAACCTTAAGACTTCAAAAAGATTTAGATAGAATATACAGCTGGTCACAAGACTGGCAATTGCAATTATCAGATCATAAATGTGAAGTTCTTCATATTCAAAATCATAGCAAAGAGTTAATTTGTAAATATAAGCTTGGTAATAATGTACTTGCAACTACAGAATTGGTGCGTGACCTAGGTGTTTATATATCTCATGATATGAAATTCTCTAAACACTGTGAAATCACAGCAAAAAAAGCAATGAGAGTGATATCACTAATTTTTAGAACATTCAATTCAAACTCTAGAAATAATCTTCTCAGAGCGTATAAGTCCTATGTTAGACCAATTCTGGAGTACGCTAGTGCAGTTTGGAACCTTTATTTACAAAAAGATATAAACATTTTGGAAAAAGTGCAACAAAATTTCACTAGGAGGTTGTTTTATAAATGCAAGTTGTTACCTGTTGGTTATGAACAAAGACTGGATTACCTAGGTTTAGAAAGATTAAAGGACCGAAGAGACAAAACTGATTTATATGAGTGCTTTAAAATTATACATAGCTTAAACAATTTGCAAGCCAATGATTTTTTTAAGTTTAACCTGCAGCCCACCCGTGGTCATCCCTTTAAATTGGCTGTTGAAGAAAGCCGAATTAATGCAAGGAAATTTTCTTTTGCAAATAGGGTGGTTACACCTTGGAACAATCTACTCCCATCTCAAGTAACTGTCGATTCTTTAGATGCATTCAAGAAAAGTTTTAAAACTGACTTAAATAAGCCCTCTTTTTGAGCCTTTAATGTCAAACATCAACAACTTTAAATCTGCGACTTAATCGCCGCCAACATAAACTACAATTCTAACAATATATCAACAAACGTAGCTATCTGAAATGACTTTAAAGGCTCAAAAAGAGCGCTTATTTAAGTCAGTTTTAAAACTTTTCTTGAATGCATCCAAAGAATCGACAGTTACTTGAGACGGGAGTAGATTGTTCCAAGGTGTAACCACCCTATTTGCAAAAAAAAATTTCCTTGCATTAATTCGACTTTCTTCAACAGCCAATTTAAAGGGATGACCACGGGTGGGCTGCAGGTTAAACTTAAAAAATTATTGGCTTGCAAATTGTTTAAGCTATGTATAATTTTAAAGCACTCATATAAATCAGTTTTGTCTCTTCGGTCCTTTAATCTTTCTAAACCTAGGTAATCCAGTCTTTGTTCATAACCAACAGGTAACAACTTGCATTTATAAAACAACCTCCTAGTGAAATTTTGTTGCACTTTTTCCAAAATGTTTATATCTTTTTTGTAAATAAAGGTTCCAAACTGCACTAGCGTACTCCAGAATTGGTCTAACATAGGATTTATACGCTCTGAGAAGATTATTTCTAGAGTTTGAATTGAATGTTCTAAAAATTAGTGATGTCACTCTCATTGCTTTTTTTGCTGTGATTTCACAGTGTTTAGAGAATTTCATGTCATGAGATATATAAACACCTAGGTCACGCACCAATTCTGTAGTTGCAAGTACATTATTACCAAGCTTATATTTACAAATTAACTCTTTGCTATGATTTTGAATATGAAAAACTTCACATTTATGATCTGATAATTGCAATTGCCAGTCTTGAGACCAGCTGTATATTCTATCTAAATCTTTTTGAAGTCTTAAGGTTTGAATGTGGTAGTCTTTAGATGAAGATTTTGCAAACAACTTTATATCATCTGCAAAGAGCATAATTTGTGAGTACTTAACACAATCAACAATATCGTTTATATATACAAGGAAAAGAAATGAGCCCAAAGAGAACCTTGAGGAACTGAACTTTTTATATTTTTTAAGTCACTTCAGATAGCTAAATTGTTCTGCGAAAATGAAACTGGGATTTATGAAACAAGTGTGGACACTTGTTTTAGCTGTTTCTGAGATGTAGAAACTAAAAACATGTATGAATGGGTCTTTATAAGTCAAAAATTGCGATTTTCAAGAGTTAAAAAACTGTTCGGAGAGACCTGAAAAGTAATTTTTATCTTGATTGTCACGTTTTATGTCATAATCATTATAAAATCGAATTTAAGGGCCGAATTTTTTTCGTAACATATTTCTTTAAAATCACACTGTTTTTTAAAGCATACATGCATATCTATCGCTTATCAAATTTTCTAATGAACACCGCTTAGCTTAACACCCCAGAAAGTACAATGTAGTGGCAAATAAGTGGTATAACCGAAATTCTTTACTTATTCACTGAAACAAAAAGTGGACAATCCGGAAGGGGTTATCCTTCCATCTCAGTTACCGCAATTTGTAAATAATGTCAGTTATAAATCACTTATTTGAGCGGGGTGGTGTTTACAAACTTGTGTAACTTTTCCTAAAATTAATTTATGAGTAAAGATCAACCCTGTATGTAAAGTTAATGTATTCAAAAATAGGTCCACTTAGCGGACACTTGGTAATGGGTAATTAAAGGTGATTAATTTTCCTTTAAGAAATTTAAATCATAGTAATGCAATTTAAACGTAAGATAAAACGCTTATTCTTGAAACAAATTAGGGCTTCAAAGCGTGACTACACTCATCATCAGTGAAACATTTAAATAAATGTAATATTAATATACGAATTGAAGATTTAGGGTTGATGGAGCCTTGGGTACTTGGAGCTGAAACTTGGAGCCAAAAGTAGGGAACTTGGAGCTGTAGGTGGGGAACTTGGAGCTGTAAGATGGGAACTTGGAGCCAAAAGTAAAAATCGCTAAAACGATTACCTAAGCCTAAGCAAAGCCTATATCTTAGCCTAAATCAATTTTTTTCTCAAAGGCTCCAAGTTCCCATTGCTTGTGGTTCCAAGTTCCCATATATTTCTGATAGCTCGAAGTTCCCTGCTTGTAGCCCTAAAGACCCCGTACCAAATTGAATTCATATGAATACCAGAAAAATTACAAAAAAATTAGTAAAATAGATATTTAGTACATGAAAATATATAAAATTCAAAAATTCAAAAAGATAAGTTAGATTTACAGCAGAAAAGAAAAAAACAAGAAAATAGAAAATTACAAAACAATATTAAAACGCGCCTATAAAAGCGATAAAATTAAAAACAAGTTACAGATAGAACAGAAAATAAGATAAAAGATAAAAAGGAAGAGAAGTCAAATAAATCTGAAACATCAAAAAACATAGTTACAAGAAAAAGTAAGACAATACCAAAATATTTTAACCTAAAATAAAACCAAATCCATACTAAAAATATTTTTTTCAAGAACTGGTTTTTTACTTCTACACAAAAGTTTTCTTTTAACTTAAAAGAAAACCATTAGAAGCAGATGTAACTATACTAAAAATAAAACATGGTAAAACTGAACGTGTAGATAATAAAATAAACGGTTATAGTCATAAACGGTTGACTGTTTAGCTACAATAGGACGCCCCGCTTTAGCTAAAACTCCAATGTGTTCTGAGACTTTGGTAGCTAGATGTCGAACCGTTTGTACGCTACACTGAAATCTATATACCACCTGAGATCTCAGACATAATGGAATTTCATATTTAAAAGCAGACAGAAAGACGATTTGACAATTTATATACAACTCTAAGATTAACTTGAAGTAAAACAGAATTGAATAGTTTTCTAAGTTTCTTACTAATAACTTAGTGAGTGTATACCAGGATAAGGTAAAAAATAACTACTAGTTTTTTTACAAAAGATAAAATCAGAGACTACATAAAATACAAATGGTAGCCATTTTTAAATAAAAACTGCTTTAAAACCCGTAACATCGAAAGAAACTTAACATAAAAACTACATAAAAATATTTTCTATACCAATTTCAGTAGCTTCCATAACATTATGCCAGTCAATAAGTTTGGATATTCTAAATTTAGTTCCACAACTTACGATCTTTTAAACAATTTTCCTCAATAATATCAATTTTACCAGTAATAACATAACCATAATATTTATTTTAAAAAGAAATGCATGACTTTCACAACGCGACTTCAATAGCTTACCAAGCTTTTCCAAATATAAATCACGTAAAAATTTGTTATGGTTACAAAGAATTTTTCCTAAACAGTTTTCATATTAATAAACACTTCTAGGATAACGATTTGAAAAATTAACTGGAATAAGTTACAACAACGACCTATCGTTATATAATTTATTAAATTTAATAAAATTTAACCTTTTATTGTAAAATGAAGTTTTTATATAGGCACCTTGCACTGGAACTCGGTCTATACAGGAAGTATGCAATATATATAAGCGTCACCATAATAGAAAATTACCGTATCTCCTATTTATCTTTCGTAGTTTGCAGATCAACCGAGAGAAATTTCGCGCGCTTTCGATCGGTTGATCTGCATACTACGAAAAATAAGTAGAAGATACAGTAATTATCCATTATGGTGACGCTTATGTATATTGCATACTTTATGTATAAACCGAGTTCCAGTGCAAGGTGCCTATACAAAATTTTTTAGCTTTTTTAGGTATAGGAACCAAATCACTTTTAAATCTGTAAGCGGCAATAGCAAAAGATGCTAGTTTAACAAAACTAGAAAAATGATTGATTTGTAAAATATCAAATCAGCTTTTTTAGCTTCAAATCTATCAAATTTTTAGCTTTTTTAGGTACAGGAACTAAATCACTTTTAAATCTGTAAGCGGCAGTAAGAAAAAAAAATGCTAGTTTTACTAAACTAGAAAAATGAGTATTTTGTAAAATATCAAGCAAAACCTTGAAGATTTTAAGGGAACTGGTAGTAAAACAATGACAAATAGCTGAACTGGAAATATTTTAGATAACGTTTCTATTGTTACGTTTATTATTGTTAAACTTTCTCTTGTTCTATTGGGAAATCTAATGTTAAAATATGTATGACTTTCATATTTTCTAGTGTAAATAATAAGACGCGTGCCACTAGAATTAAAGCAGAGCAGCAAGTTTGAGTTACACAAGAAAGACACTTTGAGCAAGCAAGCATAATTTATTTGACTTCAGTGTGTATATTAATATTATATTTATTTGGATGTATTACTGATGATAAGATAAGTGTAGTAATGCTCGAAAGCAACAATTTATAGTGTCATGGATAAACGTTTTATCTTACGTTTTAATTGCAGTAATCAGAGGTGTTTCTGAACCAAGAAAGGCTGACCTTGATATGTGTTGATTATGTAATGCAGCATGTAAGCTCCCTCGGTTTTAAATGGCCGGAGCTTCAGAGCATGATTTTGGAAGGTAGGAACATCACTAATATTTACTTTAGCAAAATAATTACCAATCAGAAACCTCAGCTTGGCCTTAGTCATGTTGAGTTTTATGTCTCACGTCGCCTTACCGGCTTTATACACATCTACACACGTGTTCCTCTAATTGCACCTATTAAATTAATATGGTACATAAGAGCAATTCGACTGCACTCCACAGCTAAAAAGAGAAAAATAGCTGGTGCAGCATTTTACATTGTTTTATTTGATTTTAAAGTTAAAATAATGTTGAGTAAAATCAAACAACATAAAAAATAATTTTATAAACTCTGGACGTGCCCTCAAATTTCCTTTGAGCGACCACTACGGACCGCAAAGCTGGCTTTGTCCAATCAGCGACCTACATCCCCAGGGTCATGTGATAAAATTTTGCCATGGCACACTTTTCGCTTCTCAAATGAATGTTGTATTTCATAAAGAGGACATTGCTTCACATTTGAGAAAGTAATATTAGACCAATGGCAAATGATGATGCATAAATGGCAATAATGTAAACAGATGTATAATCACGATAGTCAAAAACCTTCCATTTGAACAAAAGTTGTTCAGTGTTAAAAATCTCTACACAGAATTATGACGCAACAGAAATACTTTCAGTCAATTAGTGCGGTAAGAAAAAATGGATCTCCAATGAACGTGGAGATCTTTATTTCTAGCTCTTACCACTTTTATTCCCACAAAGCAAAACATAGCTGCAAATCACGAATTGTACCCGCGACCCTTAATTGAGGGCCCCTTAAAATTCTAAAATGATATAGGTAAAATCCTTATAGCTGCCAATCTTACCTTATTGTATGCTCCAATAATCGCTCAGAACTGTTTTTTGTCTTCTAAATCGACTAATCAGCGTAATGGTAGCAAAAATCATGTATAGGCGCGCTTCCTACTTTACTTGAGCTTGTAAAATCCGAAATGAGTTTGCAATTTTGCGAGTACATATGCAATTTTACAGTACGCATGCTCCCTTTTGCGCGTGGAGACCACTGGCCGGAAACAAATTGAAATGAATCATTTTACACTGCGCCGTTAAAACAAACGGCAGCAAGTATTTCACGGTAATGTTGAATGTCAACTTGTCATCAAATAATCTTAACCAAAATCGACTTTAAACGTATAACATAATAAAATTTAAACAAAAATACATGCGTTGATTACAAAATGCATACATATACAATAGACTTCTGTAAACTATAACCAATTAATATAAAATAATTTTATATTAGCAATAAATTTTTAGTAAGTTTTCATTAAAAACAGGTAAACTGATGTTTTTTTATAAAAAAAGGCGAAAATTAAACCACGCCTACGTTATCAGCTAGGAGTATTTCACCTGTAATAATATTTGTAATATTTATAATTGACTAGATTACTTTTTATTGTATATGTATATCACGATGGTTTAAACCCTCCCATTTAAACGGAAGTTGTTCAGTGTTAAATATCTTCACAGAGTTATGACTTTAAAGACTCACTTTTAGCCAAAAAGCGAAAAAAATGGAGATCTCTCATATATTGGAGATCAATTTTTTCCCAAGTGCTAATTGGCTAAAACAGTTTCTCCCGCAACATTTCCAATGGAGCAAATTATATATGACGTGATGGAACTAGGAAGAAATATATTCTGCATAATATCTTTGGAAAAAATCTCTTCTGCAACAATAACTTTTGCTAAAATAGTTTCCAGTATAATATCTTTGGAAAAAACAACTTCCCGCCGTTCGTCGCGAAAGATATTATGCTGGAATATATTTTATTCGTCCCTCTAACACTGCATGTAAAATGAATAAACCGACGAGTAAGACGCGCAGCTAAAATAAAATAAAGCAATATCCTGCCTTCTTGTCTAGTTTTATGTGTTTTTTTATTTTGTATGTGAAAATATTTAGTATTTTACTGGCAAGAAAATAAATAAATAAATAATTTAAAACATTGCCGATTGAGAATTTAAAAACCAAAAACAAAGTAATAAAAAATTTTGTCATTTGATTTAATCAAAATATTTCTAAAAAAAATGTTTAAATATAGTCTTAAACATAAAACTCAGCGTGTTCGAGTATGAGCAGCGTTGATTCGTCATTTTAAAGTTTTTTTTAACAAATTTTCAAAAAGTATTGTTGAGATTATTAGATCAAAAAATAAATATAAAAACATACAAATGTACAAAAATGAGTCCACTTTGTTTCATTCTCGCTTCGTTTCAGTCCCGGAAAAAATCGCCGCGAGCTTCATTTCAGTTCCGCTTCATTTCAGTCTTGCTTCGTTTCAGTCCCGCTTTGTTTCAGTCCCGCTTTGTTTCAGTCCCGCTTTGTTTTAGTCTCGTTTCGTTTCAGTCCTGGCGAAAAATGCGTTCATAAACTAGTTCCTGCTATTTTGCTTCATTTCAGTCCCGCTTGGTTTCAGTCCCACTCCGTTTTAGTCCCAGAAAAACGCTGCGAGCTTCATTTCAGTCCCACTACATTTAAGTCCTGACGAAAAATCCATCAAAATCTAGTGTCATACCGCAAGTAATTTTGCCGCAATATTTGCTTTTATATAAAGACCTTTGTACTACAGTCATATAAGCATATTTTATTCATTTGGCATTGATTTAAGAATTTTAGAATGTTTTTATTTATTTAAACTATTTTAAGTTTTTTGGTCCGTTTAGTTTATAGAAATTAAAGGAGCACTCCCACAACTCAAATTTTTATAAGGCCTCTTTTAATACAAAACCTTAATCTTAATCTACCTCAAATTAAATATTTTGGTTTCTCCAGCCAGACCAATTCTAAAACATTTATAAATTTTAATTTAATCGGTTCAGTAACAAAAGAGTTGTATGATCCGGGCGTTATAGGAATTTGATTTGTGGTATTACTCCTTTAAAAACCAAACAATAAATTCGGAAATACTTTTGTATTTTATTTTTTCGGAAAGTTTTATATTAATATTAGGAAATTCTTTTATTTTATTTATGCAACATTTTTATTATTATCGCATCCAAATACACATAAGAAAATAATAAATTCAGAAATTATAATCTAAAACATAAAAACGTTAATAAAATATTTTTTCATTTAATTTGTTTTTATGCTTTTATGCTTTTATACTACCACTGCTCTATTTTAACTTTTAATCATACCAAAGATATATTTCATAAAACGCTGCGTTTTTTTTCTAATTTGAATGACTTTCACGAAACAAACTCCTATATCACTCAGAACAGACTTCTTCTTTTAATAAAAAGTGTCTAATTTGATTTTTATATTTTGGCTTTTTGATACCAAGTCTACAACATTTCCAAGCTTCAGCCTGAACGGCTGAGTATTAAAGTGAAGTTTTATATTGGGCAATTTTGCAAATTTGATTCATGAAAGTACTCATTTAACTTTTTTTTTAATTTATAAATTACAGTCTGTCCGTGGTAAGTATTAAGCCTGGTTCACACTTCCTCCAAAGTGCCCAAAGGACAAAAAACTCTAATTTTAGGTGTTTTAGAGGCGTTTTAATTCATTCTAAAACGCAAAAAAAGCTGCCAGATTGCCCAAAATCAAACTTTTTGTTTCTGTCTTTTGGACACTTTTCACGAAGTATGTCCTGGGCTTTAGTGACTTCCCTGGAGCTCCGTAGCTCCGTCCTTTTTTTGTATAAATTTTATGAATAATTTAAAAGTAATTCCATAGATTATTTTTTGAAAATCTTTTTGTAAATCATTTTTTTAAACAATAAAAAGGATCATAAAAAAGCAAATAAAATAATTTTTAACAGAATTAAAGCTATTATACATAAGTTTAAGTAAGAACTATTTAACCTTAAATCGCGTGTTGCTACCTTGGAAGCATCTGTTTCGAATCCCATTGCATTGACTCTTGCAGTGTGGAGAGTGATACCGATGCTAATT
>JASAMX010011304.1:0-48837 GCA_030248175.1 Microlaimidae sp. YZB2_3 | reverse complement strand
TGTTTTAGGTAACATGCTTGATAATAAATCGGTAAAAAAAACTGAGTTTAAATTCGCGTTTAAAGCTAAACAAATTTTTTTGTCCATGTTTTTGGTGGTTCGTGTCATTTTTGAATTTTTAGTTTTTTCCACATTTTTTTTAAGTTCTTTAGATTTCTACCAGTGTCAAAACATAGTTTTTAATTTAATTGGTTTATTAAAAATCGTTTTTTTATTAAGATCATAAATTGCATATGCCAAAAAAGGTCATTTCTTTGGGTATGAATTGGTTCATAACTCTTTTAGATAAGCTCAAATCTCAAAACTAACCTCAAAAACGAAGTCTACGAGTTCGATTTAGTGCACAAAGATGTTTTATAAGTGTATTTTACTTTAGAATCGGTCGAATTGAATTTTGGGACGCATATGGGAATCGTACCAAATAAGTCCCATTTAAATGGGATCCCATTTAAATGGGACCTATTTAAATGATATCCCATTTAAATGCAATCCCAGTTAAATGGGACCTATTTAAATGGGATCCCATTTAAATACGATCCCAGTTAAATAGGACCTATTTATATCGGATCCCATTTAAATGCGATACCAGTTAAATGGGACTTATTTAAATGGGATCCCATTTAAATGAAACCTGTTTTTTAAGCAGTTTGTTCTAAGTGTCTCATTTTTCCTTTATTATTTTTGGCCGTACAACAACTTTTCTTAATTAAAAACAGGATTTTTCAACAAAAATCGAATATTATTCTGAATAAAAAGTGGTTTTTAATTTTAACTTATAAAATAATGCGCTTAATAAATAAAAAAACTTCTTTAAGTACACCGGCTATAATGTAAAAATGTGGCAGTAAACTTTTCTGAATGGAGAATAAAGTAAACTTTTCTGAACGCTTAATTCAATGTACATAAAGGTCTCAAGAAGAATTAAAAATAATTTATATAAGACTGAAAAAAATAAGGAAGAAAAAATAAATATGCACAACCAATAAAAATTGTTTTAATGTTTATGTTATTTTCCTGTATTATGATCGTGTTTTTTTTTTGTTAACCAACGTCATATACAAATTATTTTTAATCTTCTTGAGACCTTTGTGTACATTGAATTAACCGTCGTGATTCTCCATAAAAAACAGCGTTTTTTAAATAAATTTTAAAACTTTAATGAATAATAAAGTTACCATTTTAAACTTGTTACGTGACTCCAAGACTAAAAGGCGTAACTCTAAAATTTGGAGTTTTATGAGCCAAAAAGACCTAACAAGTTAAAAAAGACGTAACTCCAAACAAAATTCTAAATATAAGGAGTTACATTTTTTTTGTTATGGAATTACGACCTTTTGTCAGATTAAGTTTTAATTTTTCCAAAATATAGGACAGTTCAGTTTTCCACTTTCCAGGCATCTCCGAGAGCCGGTTTTTTTGCTATAGACAGTTTAGAGAATGGAAACAAACATGGTACCAATAATTCAAGTTCGCTAAAAATGGATTTACGACCTTTTATCATAGCACCACGATATAATGAAACTTGTGCGAAAAATTTTTTTTAGGGCCAGGTTTTTTTTTCTTTACAACTGTAATAGAAAAGAGGGAGGGGGACCCCTTATGTATGTCTGATCAAATGTATTAATTCGATAAATACTATTTAAGTTAAAATTTACCTCCAATTACAACAATACGCAACTTTCACGGCGCATGACAGGTTGCATAAATAAGAATCTAAGCTTTTCACACTCACGGAATAAACTGAATTAGTATACAATATTTTCCTAACGTCCCATTAGCAACTCCAGCTACCGTGGCGGATTTAGGTTCAATAATTTTTATTTTTGTATTTTACCAAATACTCTTAAGTTCGTGAAATGATACAGTTCCTAGAAATGAAGGTTTTTATAGTTTTATCAAAAGTCCAAAGTGATATGTACAAATAAACTCGCTACTCTGTTTTCAGTAAGCAATAAACGCACAAAAAAGTTCACATTTTGTCGCAATCTTTTTTATACACTATAATTTTAGATAATGAATCTTATGTGCATATGTGGACAGATAATTACTGATGCTCAGATGATCGTTCATTTGCGACTTGATCATATAGGTAAAGCTTGTTTTTTTTAAATTTATTTTGTAATAAACCTAAACCCAAATGTTTTTTTTTAATTTTGTCTTTAAGTTTTTATCTTCGTGGCTCCAAAATCCCAAACTTTTCCGATGGCTCCAAATTTCCTGCTGACGGCTTTGAAGATTCCGTACCATACGAGTGACAATAAGCCCCAATAAGGTTAATTACGCATCAGTTAGTTGTAGCCTTTTTAAATGTTTAAATTTTTGTGGTTGTTGTGTCTCTTTGGCTAAGCGGTTTAGCACGTGACATCATCCTTGGGTAACTTTTTTTTACAAATAAGGGTTGGTTCACAGTTAGGTAATTAAATTTTTATTTTATTATGAGTATGGAGCTACTTAGCATAACAAAAATTGGGTCCGCGGTCTCAACACGAAACAAAGTTTTTCCCAGATTAAATACATTTTATTCTAATAATTTTCAAACTGGAAGTACTACAAATAATAAAACATATAATAACAAGGGTTAGCGGGGTTTTTTGCCTTAAATTAAAGCATTACAAAATGTTGGTTTTTTTTTATTAACCCAAAAAGTTTACATATGAAAAACCTTAGTTAAGCAAAAAATAACTTTAAACAATGGCGAAAAATTAGCAAAAAATGTCTAATATTGTTGTAAAATCTCTGGTCCTTAATAAAATTGGGTAAAAATTATTTATTTTATAACAAATTCTGATTTCGTGACGGGACCGCGGACCCAAAATTTTGTTATGCTAGGTAGGTCCATAAACGAGCAGTTCTCTACATTTGATTGAGGGCCCAACTTATATAATTTTTTTACCAATTTTAATGTGGTGACGTTTAGAGTACATCTTTCATTGTTTTGCGTCCTTTAAGTATGGTTGAGAAATCAACCCATATTTTTTATCAAAGTTTGTGTGGTGACATTTAAAACACCACTTTTTTGCACGGTTTTTAGATTTTGGTTGATTAATTTCACAACCGTACGCTTTTTTTCTGTGAGTTTGAACAGTAAATTTGTTTTGTACTGAATATGTCTCTGGTGATATCCAGGACACAACTATGCACCAATTAGTATTGCAATTCGAGTAGCGATTTTATGTATTTTATAAAAAACTATCACAATCAAATTGTGCTGGTATGAATCATAGAATAGCCATATATCCATGTTCTTGGATTTTATGTATTGCTTTTTAACAGCTGTTTATCAAATATTAGACTTTTCTTATACGTAGGTAAGATAGTTTTTCTTTTTTTTTTACTTAAAAAATTTTTAAAAAATTAATAAAAATTGCTTTGTTCAAACATTATTTCTAAAATTACTTCATTTAGGTGCTCAATTCTGGAGATGCGGTCACTGTCAGTTCTTTTCTATTTCGGAAGGTCATGCTCTGCTCCACTGTCTACGAACAGGCCACAATCCCCACGCAGAAACTGAAGCAGCAGGTTATGCTTTTCGTCTTCGGGATCTGGTAGCCCGCGTATACAAATTAAACGAAAGTTTGAAGCGGAAAGAGACCCAAGTAGATGCCTTAAACTACGGTGTAAGCCAATACTTGTGTTACCGCACTTCCATTTTTAATTTTTTTTAGTTAGTTTTCTGCTATTTTTATAAAATCCGATTTTTATTTCCACAAAATATTAATTATTTTTTGTATTTTCAAAAAAAATATATGTTCAAAAACTAAGTAAATTATATTGTTTTAAACTGATTATCTTAAATACTAATAAATTTTACGTGTGAAAATAAATATTACAGAAAAATACTAAAAGTAGTATAAGAAAATAAAAAAATTAGTCAGAATAAAATAAAAAAAGACAAGTAAGATCAAAATTATAGGGTAGTATGATAATAAAATTATGCACTACAAACCTTAGATGTTTATGACCATGTCTCTAATTGTACTTCTGTGTCCACGTCCTCTTCTCGGGATTTTTGTATTTAACATCTGACAGTAGCGAGTTTTGTCTCAAGATTAAAGTAACCGTGCTATTCACAAAACTTTCCATTTTGGACTGGGTCCATTTTTTACGCAGACCGGTCTGCGTAAAAAACTGTCGCAGTCCGTTTTTATCATCGAAAATTTAACTGAGTCCGTTTATTTTATCATCGACAAGTTTCGTTTTGATCATCGGAAAAGTGGACTGGGTCCGTTTTTATCATCGGAAAGGTCCGTGTTTGTCATCAAAAAGTGGAATGGGTCCGTTTTTTTGGACCTAGTTAACTTTTTGATGATCAAAACGGACCCAGTTCGAAGTGGACCGGGTTCAAAGCATAGCCATTGAAAACAATAACCGGTTCTTAATAATAATATTTCCAGTATGCAATTGCATTTTATTTTGTACCGTAAGTACACGTTTTTGTTATTTTTTGTTATTTTCTGGTTTTAATGCTTTCTTTGAAAAAATGTTTTTAGTCGTCATATGGGTTATTTTGTGATTTTTCCGTTTTCTGTATTTTTGCATTTTTATAAATTATAATTGTAATGCTGTACGTTTTATCACTCTTAAAAAATATTTGCTCTTCATCTCATTATTTTTAAAATACTTCGACTTATTTTTCATTTCGCATTTACTGTAATTTCTGTAAGGTTTGTCGTGCATAATTTTTTTATCATTACTACGCTTTAATTTTTATTTTACTTGTCTTTTTTTTATTTTATTCTGACTAATTTTTTGTATTTTTTATACTCCTTTTTAGTATTTTTCTGTAATATTTATTTCATCACACGTTAAAATTATTAGTATTCATTAGTATTGCCTTTGAAATCTTATATTTGCCTTTTTAGAATGATTTATTTTATTTTCAATAATCCAAGATCAAAATAACTGCTAACTTTTAGTTAATACGTATATTGCGCTTAAAGCACTTTTAATCTTTTTATGTTGTTTCAAAAGTTTTGTGCGATGCGAGACTGAGACTTCACACCGTCCGATGAAAGGACGACCAATTATTATGTTCAACCTAATGGATCAAATTGATTTAGAGCTTCTCAGTTTTTCAACACTATCCTTTGGTTAAAAGTGATCCGTCGAAATCCGTCCCACCAACCCAGCAGAACAAACAACAGGAATCAATTTACAAGGCTGATGTGCAAGTCTTAATTCCTGTGGGATCCCAATGGACTACTCCAACTACTAATTCATCCAATGAATTAGAATGCAACCAACTTCAATGGGGGTAAGTAAAAAGTTATTTTTTGTTGCAGGAAAAAAAAACGCCAATATATGGTATCGTCAAGAATACATGAAAATTAATTAATAAAGAAAAGAAGAATGAGAAATGAAGAACAAATTATACGGGCTATGTGTGGATCCAACCTAAATGCATACGTATGCATATTTTTATATGCATACGTATGCATATGATATGCATACGTATGCATATGATATGCATACGTATGCATTTTTTTATATGCATACGTATGCATAATTTTTTTTAGTTTTATGCATACGTATGCATTTTTCCGCAAAGTATATGCATACGTATGCATTTTTTTAAAACTTTTATGCATACGTATGCATTTTTTTCCAACTTTTATGCATACGTATGCATAAAAATAGCAAAAAATGCATACGTATGCATATACTTTTAGAAAAAATGCATACGTATGCATATTTTGGAAATTAAAAAAAACTTTTTATTTTTTTTTTTTAATTTCCAAAATATGCATACGTATGCATATACTTTCCGGAAAAATGCATACGTATGCATATTTTAAAAATTAAAAAAAAAAGTTTTTATTGTTTTTTTTTTAATTTCCAAAATATGGATTCGTATGCATATTTTGCAATTTAAAGGCATACGTATGCATTTTTCCGGAAAGTATATGCATACGTATGCATTTTTTTACTATTGGATGTTGGAAGTTGGAAAAAAATGCATACGTATGCATAAAAGTTTTAAAAAAATGCATACATATGCATGTACTTTGCGGAAAAATGCATACGTATGCATAAAACTAAAAAAATTATGCATACGTATGCATATAAAAAAATGCATACGTATGCATATAAAAATATACATACGTATGCATTTAGGTTGGATCCACACATAGCCCGTATAATTTGTTCTTCATTTCTCATTCTTCTTTTCTTTATTAATTAATTTTCATGTATTCTTGGTATCGTTTATTTATTTAATTTATAAAAAAATAATTATTTGGTTATTAATTTACTAATTAATATTTAATATCATTTATTAAACATTCCTGCATTGAGATTAGTAACAATTTTATTCTTTAATATTTAATATACCTGCAATAAAAATATTTAAAGGGGTTTTTAAATTGAATTAAATACTTTTAATCACAATCTTATACATAAACTGGGTAAAACAAACGTAAAATTTTAATATAAAATGTATAATAAAATCTATACATGGTTAAAAAACATAAAACTAAATACAATACATCTTTAAGCAAAAAATATAAATCTGAATCATATTAATAATTGAATATATAGAAAAAATAACCTATGTTTAAAACATTTAATGTGAATAAGAGGAGATAACACATTGAGCCAATAGGTTACGTACATCTGTCTGTAAAATTTAGTAAATTGATTTAAAAAATTAATTAAGAAATTTAATGTATTTTTAAAACTAATTAGCGTGTGAACTGACGTAAAAACACACGGCAACCAACGTACAGCGACTAATAATAATTTATTTAAGTTTTATTTGATTTAGCAATCTTCCAACATTTAATGAAGCAATAGAATCAAGAAAAATTCCAGAAACATCTGATACTCACACAGGTAATTTTATACTAATATACAACTTAAAATCTTCTTGTTTCGGGTGTGCAGTTTTTACTGCAGTTTTTAGTAAATTTGAATTTTCGGTAGTTTTAACCACCTAAATGATTAGTATCACTTAAATCCACAGAAGAGATTAAACGTGTTTTTGCGAAAAAAAAAGTTTTTATAACTAACACGTTTTATTTGAAAAAAAAATTAACTTGAAAATACGTTATTGCAAGCTAACAAACAAAAACGGATATTTTATTTCTAAATCAAACTATGAAAAATTTAAATTCATTTTTTTTTAAATTGTCTGAACTAAGCTTAAAACTTTATTGTCATTATTTATTTATTAAAAAAAAACTAAAATAATTATTCAAACCATTTTGTGAATTTTATTTTTAAATAACTTTTTAGTTTGTCTAAGCATAATATGCCTGGGGGGAAATCTTTTTTTTTGTTCCATGCTTTACTAAAATAAGATTCAATGTGCGTTCCGAATTGTTGACTTTGCTAATCTTTTTGGTTTGAAAACCGCTAAGATAAATAATACTGAAGGTACTATTCATCATATTGAACTTCAATCAGCTGCGCGCAACTCATGTTCATTCAAATAAAATGACACCCTATGCAAACTTTTTTATTATGTGAGATTTACGATTTGTTATACATTTTTAAAGTATGGTATAATTTTATTCTTTTCTAAATTTTTCAACTTATGTTAAAAATTTCTTAACAGACGATAATCCTGATTATTCGGATGACGATTCAGGGATTCTGCAAATTGCAACTGCGGAAGCCTCACAAGAAGACTTTTTTGAACCAGAGGAAAATAACATGCAAAGTATTTTTTTTTTTAAACTACAGAAAGCTATTTAAAATAGCAACATTATTGAAATTCTTGGGTAGTAAATAATATAAAAAAATTAATGTAATACACGTGTTTATGATATTTTTTGATTAAAACAAAAAGAAAAAACACAAGAAAAATATTGAATCTAAAACCGTAGTATTAGAAAAAATTGTAGGGTTGTAAAAACAAATTGTATTGTTCGTGTGCTGAATTGTAGGGTTGTAAAAAAATTGTTTTGTTCGTGTGCTGAAGTTTTGGCTTTTGCTCAACCGTCCAATAATAAAGCAAAGCAAACATGATATTTAAAGAGGCAATATTCTACCAAAATTATTTACTTTAGGTATTGTGATGTAAAACTTAAAAGAGTTCAAACTCACATTATGTGGATAAGCTAATAAACTTATATAATTTTTAGATTTGAACAAAGCTGATGAATCAGAAGAGAAAGATGGGGAACGATGTCTGTCCATACTGGAAGTGGACCTTGTTGAATGTCGCATCTGCTCGGAGACGGTGTTGAAACAGGCTGACGAATTTAAAAAACATGCCATACGACACATTAAGGTACGATATGCTAGTGTTTTTGTGTGTGAAGTAAAAAATTTTGTTTTTTTGATAAAATACGTCGGTATTTATTCACAAAAAGCTCAAAAATAGATGTTGTTTTGCATTTGCATATAGCAAACTGCATTTGCATAGTGAACTGACACATGTAGTGTCAAATGATATAAAGCTTTTTTGGCCGTTGCAGTCGGATTATGTATTCCTTATTAAATTTATAAAAACCAAAAAATGCAAATAAAGACAAAATCCTCAAACCTTTGTTAAATCATTAAAAATCTTGTCAAATCTTGAGTATTTCAGGCTTTATTTTTTACGACGCCCACATTTACGCAATTACGTGGGATAAAATAACAGCCAAAATAGTTTCATTTCCTTTTTTATGCATTCCTAGGCTTTTAAAGTTGCGAAAAGTCTGGTTAGATAGAGTTAAGGCCGTTGAGGGCAAATTAAAAGATTCACCTAGGTGATTAAAAGGAGCAAACGTATTTTTTAATTAAATTATATTTTGGGTTTATTTTCGCACTTCGCATATATTTGTTATCAATTTATTATTTTATTATCTTTCTGTAGGCTGTTTTTACAGTATTTTCGCTGATTTTTTTTAATGGTTTTAGTTTCATTTTTTTACTTTCCCTCCATTTTTGTTACTCGTTTTCTCATTACAATGCTTTTTGTTTTTTTTTTTGTCGCCATAGGTCTAAAAAGAAGAATAATTTTTGCTCATTGTAGGAGCCTGTCTGGCACAATAACTACTCGGAAGTTGTCGCCATTGCGCCGAGCAACAGCAAAACCGAGAGTAATTCTGAAACAAGTTTGGTCCACAAATTGACGTCAGAAATGAAATCCCAATTGGTAAAGCAAATTGCAGAATGTTTCCAGTACACTGTCTACGAAGTCTTTAAACGTGGATCCGAAACCTTAGACACAGATTCCTCAGGCAAAGAAATAAAAAAGATACGAACTCTATAAAATAAAAATGAGTTTGCCAACAAATAATCCAAGGTCCAAATAATTCAGCGCGTCTTGGATTTTTTGTTCCAAAATCCGAACAAAAATAATCTAAAATTGCCGTGTCAGCGCCTGCCAAGTGCGAACAAATAACCCAAACAAAGGTTTTACTAGGTCCAAATAATTAAAGATAACATTTCATTTATTTTATTTGGTTTTAATGCTTAATTTTAAAGAATAAAGCAATAAACACTTTTTTGAGTTAATAATATTGGGTTTTATTTTCTAATATTTTTGCATTTATATTATTAAGTTTTATGACTGTTTAAAATTACGTATTTAGTTTTTTTTCAATTTTTTTATATATTTCATAAAGATATTTTATTTTTAAAACTTTTTTAATGCAATTTGATACAAGTTTTTTGCATAAAGTACCCTATTACTGTGGTGGTTTAAAAACAGGTTAATAAAAGCAATAACAGTAATAAAAAATTCTGAAATAATTATTTAGAATTGATTCTGAAATTATCGTATTAAACTAGAAAAGAATTAAAAAAAAGATTTTAAGACAAATCTAAATTTATTTGTATATAATTAGCTCTTGAAATTAAACTTTTGAAACTCTTGAATTCTTAAATTCTTAAATTAAACATTCTTAAATTAAACTCTTGAAATTGAATTTAATCTGGAAACTAGGATTCTGAATGCCAAGCTTTTTGTGACTCTTTTTTAAACGTTTTAATCCAGTGAAACCTTTGCAGCTCCGGAGCTTCGCTTTATTTTTGTACTAATTTTATGAATAGTGAAAATGTAATGGATGACGTTGAATTTTTTGCTAATTTTTTGTAAACTATTTTTTTTGCCAGAGCTTATTTAAAACAATAAAATAGTCTAAAAAAATGCATATTTAGTAATTTTAAATGTATTATAAATTA
Organism: Microlaimidae sp. YZB2_3; assembly: GCA_030248175.1. NCBI lineage: Eukaryota > Metazoa > Nematoda > Chromadorea > Desmodorida > Microlaimidae > Microlaimidae sp. YZB2_3. The sequence goes on along the minus strand of JASAMX010011304.1, from coordinate 38,721 downwards.
AATAGGCTTAAAATCGCTGATTTAACAGGCAGAGCTCAGAAGCTTCACGCCACAGCTCTTTTTTTATGTGGCCGGAGCTCCAGAGCATTATATTTGAGGGCAGTAATATTACTAACACTAAGGTCAAGCATTCGAACTTTTGAAAGACCAGGCGTTTTAAGCTTAAATTGAAAACACAGTTCACAAATTTAGCTTTTCACCACCATTTGCCAACGGTCTTAAAAAAAAACTCCAACATACCGGGAAACCGACGATTTTCGTATTGAACAATATATTAAAGTAACGGATGATTTTTTGTCTTAAAATATTTAGTAGCTCGACGGAACCGAAATCTTGAGCTATGATTATAAAAAATAATTCGTAAGGTGCAATGCGTGCATGTGAATGAAAACTGAAATATTTTTATTTTTAAGAATTTTCAAAAAACTTCTATAAATCTATCCAATTATTGTTAATTTTTAGCTCGAAATGCGAAATTTGGGCAGATTTTGATTTTCATAGCGCGCTAGTGGTAATTTTAAACGCGCTGAAAAATCTGAAACTCTATCATGATAAAGTTTAATTTGATTTTTATGTCTTGCCTAGGCTCAAGAAAAACAAAAAAAAACGTTTAAAACTGTTTAGCTGACGAAAAAAGGTATTTCCGCTTAGTTTACTTTACCTGTGTTAAAAAATGATTTTTTTTAGCGCGCTTAAAAATTAGCTCGCGGAAAATTAGAAACTGCCGAAATTTGATTAGCTGCCAACGTGATTTCTGGAAACAGCAAACCAAAGATCAAAAGTTTGCATAAACGAAATATGAGTTCATGTGCGAAAAACTAATCCATCTCACAGCGCTCTTGTTTAGATTATTTGTAGCAAGAATATAAGACCAGAGAATGTCCGACTGTACACTAAATTTTTGACCAAAATTTTGCTAGAAAAGAAAAAAAGTCGCTCTTACAAACGCTTGTGCGACTTTTCTTGCAAAAACCAGCCATTTTCTGCTAATTTTTCCGCGCTGCGATTTTTAACACAGTGTTAGTTTTCTTGCAGTGAGGACTGCGACTTTCGTGAACTCAATGCTGCTTTATTCGCACTGTGATTATTTTAGCACTGCGAGTCTGACTGCACAACAAAAAAATGCAGACTTTGGTAGTCATTTTCATTTAAATAAAACACTTGAAAACTTGTTTTATTTAATTTTAAAACGTTGGAAAGTCACTTTGTTTTATTAAAACTAAAAAATTTTGACATTTTAACGTCAAGTAAACAATTTTTACACATTTGACACAAAATTTTCGCTTCGTTTTGTTTTTATTTTTTTGTTGCGCAGCCTTCTCGCAGTGCTAAAATAATCGCAGTGCGAACAAAGCAGAATTGAGTGCAAAAGAAGTCGCATTTCCCACAGCAAGAAAACTAACAGTGTGTTAAAAATCGTAGCGCAGGAAAACTAGCAGGAAACGGCGGATTTTTGCTAGAAAAGTCGTATAACCCGGTAAGGACGGCTCTTGAACCTGCCTCCGAAAGGCTGGAGGCAGGGAAAACTGCCTCGGAGGCAGCATGGAGGCTGGTAGGAGGCAAGGTGGAGGCAGGTAAAACTGACTCGGAGGTAGGTAGGAGGCAGGTGACCCTGCCTCCTATGTTGAAGCATATATACAGGTTAGGGGCAGCTAAAACCGCCTCGAAGGCAGGCAGGAGGCAGGTAGGAAGCAGGTAGAAGGCAGCAAAATTTCCTATAGAAGCAGGTAGGAGGCAGGTAGGAGGCAGGTAAAAACAGTTTTTCCCAATTTAGGCACCCCGTCCTTACCGGGATTAACGTTTACAAGAGCAACTTTTCCAGCAAAATTTTCGTCAAAAATATAGTGTACAGTCGGACATTCTCTTGTCTTATTCTTGTTTGTACCTACCTTAGATTTTTTGGACCTAGTGATCTTGGATTATTTTGATCTAGTTACTTGGATTATTTGGATCTTGAATTATTTGTTCCTGCACCCCAATAAAAATATATCCTTGACTTTTTTATTATAATTGTATAAAGCAGGCAGTTTGGAGAGCTGGGGCGGGCTGACTACGTGCTATCTTAGCACGTTGTTTAAAACTCTTGTTAATGTTTTAATTTCAAGGTTTTTTCTTGAGAAAACTTATGGGAATTTTTTTTTAGATAGAATAAATTAATATTAAAGAGTTTTATGCATATTTGTTTAAAATAAAACTTAATAAAGCCTTAAGCCGTAGTTAAGAGTTTTGCTAACCCGTAACTAGGGGTTATTGCTTTAATAGTTTGTATATACAACAAATATATATAAAATCAAAAAAATATCAATTTGTGCCATGTAAACAAAAAGTTCTGTTAGATTTTTCGAGAAAAAATCCTGAAAATAAAACATTAACAAGAGTTTTAAACAACGTGCTAAGATAGCACGTAGTCAGCACGCGTTTAGTGGACCCGCTCCAGGAAGGTCCAACCAACGACACCGTTCACCGACACCGATCCAAAATTATGCAGACTTTTTAGTGGTACGGACATTATAGATTTTATTAAAATAAGGAAGAAACTTTAAATAATTTTATAATATTTTGTCTCCAACTTGACACAAAATTTAAGCTATTTTGTAATTTTAATTAATAAAAATAACTTTAAAATTAAGTCTGAAATAAAAAAATTGCTAAATTATAGTATAGTTTAATTTTTCACGGACAGAAAAATTCAAAGCCTAAATCCAAGGCATATCTAATTTTAGTCCAAAAACTTAATCTAAATCTCCATATTTTTTTAAAACTAGATTGTTGGATAAATTTTTTATATATTTTTATTTCAAGTTTTGCTTGAGTTGAGTTTAAGTTTTGCACTTGGTCCTTTCGAAGTTAGTTTTTATTTCGCACACATAAGAATAAAATCAGTGTTTCATATTGACGAGTACTATAGGCACCTTGCACTGGAACTCGGTTTATACATGAAGTATAAAATATATATAAGCGTCACCGTAATGGAAAATTACCAAATCTCCTGCTTATCTTTCAAAGTATGCAGATCAACCGATCGAAAGCGGGCGAAATTTCGATCGGTTGATCTGCATACTACCAAAGATAAGTAGGAGATACGGTAATTATCCATTATGGTAACACTTACATATGTATATTGCATACTTCATGTATAAACCGAGATCCAGTGCAAAGTGCCTATAACATCATTTACTCGTTTGGATTAGTTAACAATGGTTTATATTATAAAACAATCTCATCTAATTCCTCAATTTTTACAGTGGCTAGTTAAAAATAAACCGATTTGTTGAATTGTAAAAAAAAACAAACAAGTACAGAAAATTACCGTAAATTGGACTGTTGTTGGACGGTGATGGCGGAGTTGTGTTAAATAATCTAGCTATAACCAACTAACAATACTAACAATAATCTTGCTGCTTGTTTTTTTAATTGATTTTGTCAAATTTTGTAAATAAACATGATATCCGGTCTTGTTTTAAAATTTTCATGGGTTATTTTTGCTTTTACTCACGGCTAAGCCGAGGTAATTATAAGATTGAACCGCACTTTTTTGAGCGCTAGAAGCAAAATGGATTTTTGTGGATTTTTTTTGCATAGCGTTTGATTATAATTAACTATATGTATTTATTACTAATAAAATGTCTTTGACTGTACACTATTTTTGACCAAAATTTTGTGAGAAAAGTCGCACTTGCGAGTTTTTTAAAAGCAAAAATCGACATTTTCTGCTAGTTAGCCTGCACTTCTGTTGCTCGCCGCTAAAACTACCGCGTTACCCATTACAACAGATAGATTTTGCAATATTTAAATTTCAATGCAAATAAAATATTGAAGAAAAGTTTTTTTATTTTTATTAAGTTTTAAGCACAGAAACAACAATGACACAGAAGAACCTGCCCAACATTTTCCCATAACAACAAAAAATAAATATAATTTTAATACACAAAATAGGTAATTTGTAATTAGCATTTAAATTTTAAACCGACGGCTTATTGGAACTTACGCTAAATACTTTGTTAATCGGCAATTTTAATGAAGTGTTGAAAAAGAATTTATAAAACTTCCGCAAAGAATATATTTTTAAATATACGTGGTTTTTTAAAGAAATATCTACGACAAATGCAACAAAGCCATACTTTTTTAATCAAATTTACCTTGTGGGAGTTCAAAAAAAAAACTGATGGCCGAGAAATTTGCATTACAAAATAAAATTATTACATTAGAAACAATTGGAATTACTTGAAAATTAAGATTGTTTAAAATTTTGACACATACCTTGTTATTTTGCATTAACAGTATTTTTTGGTAAAACATAACTGTTTAAAGATTACAATTGCACTAACATTTTTATCATCACTTTATAAATATAACAGTATTCTTAAAAAATAAAAATAACATGATATATAACTCTGTTGACTATTATATGAAAAACAAAAACAGTTTGCATTTGAAAAGATTTTTCGTACTGTACTAATATTACAGTTTCACAATACTTCAAATGAAAATATTGATTATAGTCATTTTATGTGTTTTATATACGGATCTGCCGAGCATCACAAAATTTGGATACACGGTCTCTATTGTTGTATTTTTAAAACTCGAAATAATAGACACTTTAAAAAAAACATAAGATATAGAACACACTAACATTGTTGACTGTACGAAAAATACCGTAATCATGCAAATCTTTTTTTAAAAAAGACGAGAGGCGAAAGACGAAGCCCTGGGGTGTCTAATAATGAAATCACAGTGATTATGAATGCTCATTTATATTAGAAATTGTCTGTTTTAAAACGTGTAATTAAGATTTGTTTGTAAAAACAAAAAATATATGGCTACAGATCAAAGCGAGCGGGGACGTAACCAGGGGGGGAGGCCGCCCCTCCCCCCTCCTCCGAAACGCTCGGACAGGGCGAAAATAAGGATAGTGGTTGGCCGGGGGGGTAGGCGGCCGCCGCCCCCCCGAAATGTTCGCCAGGTAGTAAAATTAGGGGGTTTTCAGATGCTAAGAATTCAAAATTTCCTAGCGCCTCGCTAATCTATAAAACTATAAAACTATAAAATAATTTTGGTACCACAATTGACCTCCAAAAAACAAAAAATTTTTCCGCTTAACTTCGCTCAGCGGTCACTTTCTATTGTATACATACATATATCTCGCCTAATGCTAATGTTATTTCAAAGTTATTACAATATTTTTTATAAGTAATAAGTACTACACAGAAAGCAAAACAAACAATAATATTGGTTGATTAATGTACCTCCCCCCACCTAAATTTTTCAGCCGCCTATAGCATTGACTCGGATTTTTTTCATATAGGTAAGTACCCTAAAAAACATGGAGTCGAGATGCTGCTCAGGTGCTTGGGTTTACAATGTGGGTGTAGCCAAGGGGTATGAAACTGAAAGGTCTCTAAATTCTTTTTTTGTAAAATCCAGGTTCTGCCAATGTAATTTTTCACTAAGAAAACATGTTTTTACCGCTAAAAACATTAGACAATTCGTTATTAGGCCAAAAACAGTGTATTCAAGTTATCTACGTTTATACCTGCTTTTTTAACGTTTTCAAAAATCAAGGGCCCCCCCTCGAAATTTTTTTTGTACTACAATCCCCCAAAAATGAAACCCTGGGTACGTCCCTGTAACCGAGTTATTTCCCGTCAACGCCGTCACCTATCACTAATCAGGGAAACGTCGACAATTAAAATGGTCGACGTTTCCAATGGTCGAAGTTTCCCCGATTATTGATTGGTGGCGGCCTTGACGGGTAATAACCCGCTTATAATAACATCTGTAGCCATATATTTTTTGTTTTTAAATACAAATTTTAATTACACGTTTTAAAACAGACGGATTCTAATATAAATCAATATGCATAATCACTGTGATGTCATTATTAAACACCCCAGGGTTTCGACTTTCGCCTTTTTTTAAAAAAACATTCGCATGATTACGGTATTTTCCGTAAAGTCAGCAATGTTAGTTTGTTAGTATGTTTGTTTTAAGTTTAAGTGTAAGGTGTCTATACAAATAAAAAAACATCTACTTCAAAATGTTGGCATTACAAAATGTTTTTTTTTTCTGATTAACCCAACAAACTTACATTACGAAAAACCTCAGTTACGCAAAAAATAAACAGCTTAAAACAATGGTCAAAACCTATAAAATTTCTTGAAATTTATTGTTGTTGTTGTTAAAGTTGTCCTTAGTTGTAATGAGGTGGAGGTCAGATACAGATCAAACTTATGTTTGACCAGACCAGGCCCCTTATGCGGCCTGGTCTGTAGTTTTCAAACAACAAATAACTTCAAACACAGCCATAAGCCCAGAAATTACCATAAAGGAAGAAAATTGTTTTTAATAAAACACTGGTTATAGAAATTATTTTTTAAATGTTGTATGTCAAAATAAGATATTTACTGTAAAAGAAAAAATAGCTTAATTCAATTAGGTTAATTGGTTTTTGCTGCCAATTACAAAAACTTTACTTCTCAAACAATTTGGACGAAACAATTATTATTCCTTCATAATTTAATCATTTTTTGCTAACATTTTTATAACATAATATAAAGTATAGCAGCAAAAATGATTATAATCAAAACAATTTAGTTTGTACTTCCTAATTTTGTTTAAAACAGGCTTATCCCTATGTCCGACAGGATATCCGGTGCGGTCCAGTCCCAGCCGGATATCCGGCCATTTTTTGGTCCGCTCCGGTATGGCCGGACTTTTCAAATATCCAGCCGGACGTTTTATTTTATATTTATATGTAAAATTATTTTTTACTTTTACAGTGATAATTGTTAACATTTTTATATTTATTTTTTGAAAAAATATTGCACAATTGTATTGGAATCTTTACGATGTTTATTATTATTTTAAGAATTTATTTAACATATTATTGACACTCTAATACTAAGTTTTCTTGTTTGATTTATTTTGTCAATTTAAAATAAATGTTTTAAATTTTATTTAAAGGTTTCTTGTTTCCTGCCATTAGTTGTTTGCTATAAATATTTTATTTTTTTTAATTATTTAAAAAAATTTACTTATAAAAAGTTTTAGATGTTTATAATTTTTTTTGATTTGCTGTGCGGTTGACTTGTCAAAGGTGGAAAATCTGGGAAGTAATTAACAAAGTAATGCGCTTCAAAATCAAAATTATTATGAAAACTCTGCACCGGTTTTAATTGCAAGATGAAACAACATGAATTAAGTGTATGGTTCTGGAAATTTTATATGAATAAAACCAGAAATAAATTGTATATGTGCAACAGAACCATAGGTTTTTTTGGGGGGAGGGACAGAGTGGTCCACCCTCCTCCCGACTAATTTAGAAGTATATATTTTCATTTACTTCAAAAACAAAATTTTTTAGTTAAAAACAGTGTTTAAATACATTTTTAGGCCTAAATATGCTGTTTTGGTTTATAAAATTCAATATTAGATCAAAAAACACTTAAATTATTGATTTAAAAAAACATTGTTAAAAAATCGGACCCCCTGACCCCTTTCCTAATTTTGAAATTTCGCACCCGGGGTCGACCTCTCCTAAAAAGCCGGGGGGGGGGGGGCGCCCGCCCCCCCCCCCCTACAAAAAATTTTGGCCTTCCACCCGGTGGTGGAGCCCCCCTGGCGGACCCAACCAAAAACATCTATGAACAGAATGTCTTGTGAAATATATTTAAAGACAAAAGCAAATAAAGACAAGCCAGTTTTATGATGATTTAGTTTTCAAAAAGGTTAGTTCTGATTCTGATTTTTTATTTGTGTTAATTGTAGAAGTTTTGATTCCTTTGTTGTTTTTATTTTGTTTTTGCTTGCTATTTATCAAACCCCAGTGATCTTAATACATTTGTATTTTATTTGTTACGTTTTTAAGTTTTTTAGCTTGAGTTGCTTAAAAACTGTTTAAAAATGAGTTCTTTGACTGAGAAATTACGAGTATTTTTAATTTTCATATATTATATCCGTACAACTAGCAAAAACCGTGTTATAGACGTTTTACAAATGACTTTGATTCAAAACTCAATATCCAGTCCGGTCCAGCTGGACTTTTTGTTCAGGCCAAACCGAAAATTCCTGGTCCGGTCGGGCCCTACATAGACTTCTTAATTTTTAAATAAAAGATTTTGTTTAAAAATTAAAAAATTAAAGAGTCTATGTATACATAGGGATAAGCCTGTTTTAAATAAAAATATTCAGAGTACTGAGTTATACTTGTTTTGTCAGGTTGTTTATTTATTTTTTGCTTTGTTTTATGATTTTTCTTCCTAATTTTGTATTCTGCAATCATGTTTTTTACACCATAATTTTTTAATATTGTCTGATTACAATTGTAGAAAAGTTACTGGATTGATTGTAAAAAATAGTGAAAAGATGTTTAAAGTTTTTGTTATTTCCATTAAAAGATATGATTTCTTAAATGGTAGGGTCCGGTATACACCAAGAGCCGCAACATGGATTGTGCTAAAACGTTTAGATATTGACAAAATACTTTTTTAACGTTTCTGAACAGGCGAAATCTTTTTGGTAAGCAAAATTACGTTTGCTTATCAAAAACATTATTGAATACTGTTTTAATCCAAAAAATTTTTCAGTCTACACAGCCACAATGTATTTTTTGATTTTGATTGTTTTACTGTTACTCTTAAAAAATTTTTATAAACTGCTTATAAATTAAAGAGCAAAAAATCAATAAATCGCATAATAAAACAAGTTCTGAGATAAAGAAACTATTAACAGTGCTTGCTTAACATCCTTATAATCCTTATAACATGCTTGCTTATAATTTATCAATTCATATTGTCAACAGAAAACGATCTCAACACAAAATTGTTGATTTATTTTGTTTAATGCCGCCACACCCGTTCGTTTCACGTTACACACCTCCATTTGAATTAATAAAAATTCAACGTAACCACAAGCAAAGCGGACTCGTCGAAACAAAATGTAGCTAATAAATAGGCCTTGCGACGTTGGCATTCCAAATATTTATTAATACGCTCCTTATAGATTCTTCAGTAATATTCTCTCAATAAAAACCATTCAAACATGGATTTCTTATTTTAAAAATTGAAATTTCCCAGTGTAAAATAAAAAAAATACAGTTTTAACTTTTTGAGCACAAAAAAAAACAAAAAAACCATAGTAATAATAAATTAATTAAAAACTGTTTTTGCTATTAGGCAACACAATAGAAAATTAAGCGGAACGAAATTTCAAATTTATACTCAATAAATAAGTTTTTTGCCCAAACAGTTCCTCAAAAATGGCCTCTAACGAAAGGCCTCTTAGCAGTGGAAATAGTTCAATTCTGATTCCAGTTGAACATAAATTATAAGAATCCAAAAACAATTCATTGCATTTAGTCTTCATCCTCGTCTTCTTCATCCTCCGTATAGGATAAATTTTCTGAATGTTCAGAAACGGATTTATTGTCTTCTTCATCTAAATAAGTAAAATCTTTTCATAAATGAAAGTGCAAAGATGCACTGACATGCAAAATACTTTGTATACAGTCTTCTAAATGGTTGTGTTTGTGATTAGTCATTTTTCACGGGTAAAACCTATTTTAAAAAATTCTCTCTGTTCTTAGCTTTCAAAAAATGATTTAGGGTCGATGGAGTCGAGGGAACTTGGAGCTGAAGATAAAAGGTTTACCTAAGTTTACCTGAGGCTACGTTTACCTAAGCCTAAGCGAAATCTAAATCTAACAACAAACCAATGTTTGCATAAGGCTCCAAGTTACCATTGCTTGTGGTTCCAAGTTCCCAAAAATTTTTAATGACTTCAAGTTCTCTGCTTGTCGCTCTAAACACCCCGTACTCCAAAAATATTTTAATTATTTTTATCCTTAAAATCAAAAAAGCGCTATGAATTTTATCCCTTAAAATCAAAAAAGCGCCATGAAACCAAATTTTCTGTCACAAAATTTTTTAGTCATGTTAAGTGGAAAAGACGTTTTTAACTTTGGAATTGGAATTCCTACATTAAAAAATCTCTAATAAAACCAAATTTTAGTGTTTCGCAAATTAAATACGCTTCAAATCAAGATTCACAATCTTAATTCTACAATATTTTTTAGTTTTAATACGCTTCAAATCAAGATTCACAATCTTAATTCTACAATATTTTTTAGTTTTGTCATAAATTTTACAATTTTTACGTTATACCTGTGTTAAAGTCCCATTGAGGATGTGACGTAACTTCTCTTGCTTCATGTACGTCCATCTAAATAACAGATACGCCCAAATAAAAATAACTTGTAGTTTTTTTATTTTTGTTTTATTATCACATTTCAAAATAAGTAAAATCCCAAACAAACTTCCGGCTTTGCAATAATTTTTTGATCATTACTTTTCTAAAATGTCGCCGGATGAGTTGCTTGCCACAAGTTACTTTTTTGAACTATAATACTGTTTTTCTTGAACACTGATTTTTGTGCGGTCAGCACTCATTTTTTGCCTAGCGAATTTCTTAGCAGAAGTGCAGGAGAAAGTGCATCATTTGTTCAAACAAAAAAACAACAACAAAAAACTAACACTGTGCTAAAAATTGACGCAAGAACTAGCTGAAGATCGCGGATTTTTGAAACTAAAGTCGCACATGCGCGAGTTTTCTTGCAAAATTTTGATCAAAAATATTTGCATAGTCGGACATCTCTGGAGTTATAATCATAATATTCTCATTATTGTAAAAAAATTGTTTTAAAAAACAAAGCGGTGTAAAACTATTTTTATATTGTTATTATATGACACAGAGTGGAAAAATTTATACCACTTCAAAACTAATTGTTTGATCACTATGGAAAATATTTTTGCTTAAATTAAAAATTTATATAAATTCCATCTAAACCTAATCGTTGATCAGTAATTTATTATTAATCAGCAGTTAATAATTTAACATTTTGTACTTTTAAGTCCTGATTAAGATCAGCATTAAGGTAGGAGTCGGATCGCACACACACTTGGAATGTGTACTGCCCCGTTTTGAGAGGAGCTTGAAATTTTAATTCCGCCTAAAATAAAAAGACAATAATAAAATAAAATAAAATTTTTTTTCTATTCAATTAATTTGAAATGTTTTTTTTTTTGAAACTATATCTTTTCTAATATTATAATTATTAGAAATGTCTTTTCTAATATTATAATTAATATCATAAATTATTTTACTATAATTTGCACAAATTTAATTTAAAGATTTTAAATAAAATTGCCTAAAACAGGAACGTAATCTAGCGGGAGGGGTACGGGTAAGCGGCCCTCTGTCAGAAATTGTCGGCCGTGTTAGGTGGCCACCCCGAAAGTCTCTGGGTAGTTTGGCTCTTTTCAAAGGTTAACATTTGAAACATTTTCGCACTATAAACTATAAAATAGTTTGGCATCACAATTGAATAGAAAAATTTTCCCACCGTCTTTAGCAAAAAAAAGTTCACTTTTTAAAACTTTTAAAACTAAAATTGTCAAAAAATCAATTACATCTTTATTCAAAACACAAACTTAGGGATGAATCTCAAGTTTTTATAATTTATGATGAAGAAGAGTATCCCTTTTTACTTAGTCAACCCCACGTGAACCATTAAAACTCTCCAGTGTTACTGCTTGGCAGATAAATAACCACGTTGATTGGTGTGCTTCTGGGTGTAAAATAACAATAAAAATTCTGAAATCCCGTAGCATTTTTTCACCAAAAACACAACGAACCAAGGGATCTCCCTTTGAAAAAAAAATAAGTTTCTCGTGTTTTTAAAGAAGTTAGCACTAAAGATGGGGGAAATTCATAGGTGGCAGATGGGGGGTTGGGGGGGGGAGGGGTTATACCCCTCAAAAAAAATCCCGACTATAGCCGACACCCCCCCCCCGACATTTGGGGGTACCTTGGATACCTCCTAAAATTTGGGGGTACCAGTACTAAAAACACTAAAAATGGGGTATTTGAGGTATACACCAGAGAAAAAAAATTTTGGGACACCTCCCCCGCATTTCGAGGGTCGGGTATACCCCCACCCCGAAAAAATGCGGGAGGCTGCCCACCTATGGGAAAATTCCTTTTTCTTTTTCCTTGCCCACCTATGATGTGAGCTTCAGATTTTAAATTGCCATTATCCTAAGTAATTTCTATTGCGGAGAAGAAACTAAGCAAGTAAGTAGTTAGTGTCTTTGGTTGCTAGACTTTTTTTACTGAGGAACAGTGCGAACAAAATGTACACAAATATTAAGACAATATTTTTCTACCAATTAGGGTAACTGACTTAATTTCGGCCACCTTTTTTATTTTTTTGGATAAGTTTTTTCTGGTTTTTCCAATCGACCCAAAATTTAGTCTAAAAATCAAACGATAGCTATTTTTGTTATTCCGGTGCAAAATTTTAAAATGTCTGTTACACTTAAAGATAAGTAGAGGTTTAAAGTTTTTTTGTAGTGGCCGAAATTAAGGCGCGAGCCATTAACTTCGGCCACTTAGAAAAAACTGGCTATAACTATTGCCAAGCTTAACAATAAAAATTTTTAAGGGTTGCAAATTTATCCTTAGGTATTGTTCTTGGTACATATAACTTAATTTTTCCTGTTTGCAAACTTTAATAGTTATTTGCAAGACTTTAAATAATTATGTCAAAACCTTATAAAAACAAGTTTTAATAACCTGTATTTTTTGTCGAACTTTTATTTTTTGCATAAAAAACGTCAAAAAAAGTCAAAAGAGCAAAAAAAATTCTTTATAAATACGGTAGGACCATGATATTTAAAAACAGTAAAAAACGGCAGGTTCTTTTACCTAAATTTTAAGGTGGCCGAAATTAACGGAATCTTAAAATCTGCAGTTAGTTCAACGCGTTGCAAAGTGATTTTGAAGAAAATATCAAAACATGAAAATTAACAACTTTGAGTCTTAAATAGAAGATATTTTACGGTTATAATGCGCTTCGTTCAAAATTTGATGCAGTTTAAACACAACGCAAAAATTAAAAAAATCACAAAAAAATTACTTTTTGTATGAAAATGTTGATAATGCAGAATAACAAAAATAAAAAACTTTTGTGTTTGCAAAAACACTTTATTCAACATTAATCCAGTTATTTTTGTGCTAGTTCTTTTGTTTTAAAAATAAGCCAATTTTCTTACACATTAAATTGATGGCCGAAATTAAAGCCTGGCCGAAATTACGTCAGATACCCTACTTAAAAATCTAATTTTTTAAATTTGATTTAAGTTTTGGAGATTTTTAACCAGAATTTACACTGATCCAATGCAATGTAAATCAATTAATACAGGACAATCATACCTCTTCTTCGTCGACTAGAGTGGTGACGTGGACAGGTCCGGCTATCATCCGCTTTTGCCTTCGATCGCACAGATACACCCACCACCACTCGTACTTCTCTTCAGGAAAATAGGGGCAGTGCACTGCGTGTGTCACCTAAAGAGATAATAAATCAAAATTATTCAGACATAAGAAGAAATTTATTAACAAAAATTGAACAATTATATTCATTCATGAACATGATGAATCAAAATATTAATGAAAAACAGCAAATCACTACTTCATTTAAAATAAATTTACTTGAAGTAAAGTAATGCCCAGGAATCGTTTTTTCAACCAAGTGTTGTTTAAAAAAACAACTTCAAAAAGTAACAGTTGTTTTAAAAATGAGTTTGTGAAAAACTGTAAAATACAAAAAAATAATAGTCCTGGGAAGGTGGCAATTTCTTAATAATTTAAAGTCACAGCTCAATCTGCCACTTAACATCACTTTTGCTATTAAGCATTAATTAAAAATGTTATATTTTTTTGTGCTTTTGTATGTATCTAATTAAATCGTTTTTAATAACTATCAAAAAGTAAATTTTTAATTAATGCAATAACAGACTTGTGTACGGTCTGGAAATGCCCCCCGTTTTATTGGAGCATTTGCTCCCCCGTCAAAAATGAAAAAGTACCCTAAAATTATGACGCCATTTTTGACCTATGATGACGCCATCATCGCAATTTTTTTGCAGTTTTTAGCCTATTTTAATGTATTTTAAGCCATTTTAGACCTATTTTTACCTTATTTTCGCTTTTTTTGTCCCTTTTTTCCCTTTTCCCTTCTTTTTTTCTCTTTTTTTCTCTTCCCCCTGCTTCCCCCCCGTTTCAAAAAGTTGCCCCAGTGCTCCCCCCGTTTTGGAATTGCCTCTCCCCCCAACAAAACCCGGGGAGGGGGCAGTGCACAGGTCTGCAATAACTTTTTTCAATATTATACACAGGAATCCGTCAGATTAAATTGAATGTCGATCCGACCGGATCGCATAATTTGCCAGATCGGATCTGATGAATTGTAGTTTAATTATATTGTAAATCATTTTTGCGTAACATAGTTCCACCAATTAATAACAGTGGTATTTTCACATAAAATCGACAACATAAAATGTTTTGTTACTATATTGATGGATGGGTCTTCATAAACCTTTATTCAGTTCTCATTTTTATTTTGTCACTTAATCTTGTTGAACGAGGTGCGATTCATCAGCAACCATATTTTTAAAATAATACAAATATGATGGGCTATCATAATTAAAATTTATGAATTTTTTTCAAAACTAACTAACAACTAACAAAATTTACCTTTTAAATATTATTTAGTTTAAAACAAGACAGTCACAAGAACCTGAATGTCAATAAACTATAACAATAAACTATAAATCTTATACTCAGGAGAATGGACTCTCTCCAAATGATTTCACATTGAAGTTGTAATAAACTTTTTGTTTGTTGCAATCTTTTATACTCTCTAACATTTGCTGGCAAACAAAGTTGACAAACAGCATATGTTTTGTCTGAAGCTTTAATAGTAAAACGTCTCAAAATGCTAACAACACTGCCGTCTGACATAATTTCAATATAACTAAATAAATGTAAAATTTTGTGTTGCACTTGCACTTTAAACTATACTTTGTCAAATAAATTCTATTACCAAGAAAAACACTAAATTGTTTTTTTAGGGCAGAGGTTTTTATATTCCATATGACTGCCTAAAACCCTGCATCAGGACTGTTGCTGGTACAGGCTTTGTATATTCCATATGACTGCCTAAAACCCTGCATCAGCACTGTTGCTGGTACAGGATTTAGTCAATGGCCCCACCCCTCACACTTACTTTTGATTTGGTCTCCAGCAATCTGTCTTTCTTGAGAAGAGCGTCGTCAAACATGTCCATGTCTTCTTCGTCTGTATCTGGCCTTCGCACTTCGCTCAACGCTTCCTAAACACATTTCAAGGCGTGATGAAACACTATTAATACAAAAAACATAATAACAATAAACCAAAATGTCGGTTCATATAAGTCACAAAAGGTGGTGTAGTTACAAAAAATGTTCGTGCCCTTCAATATTATGCTTCAAAGCTCTTGCCGTTTAGAGCAAAGGAAACTCCCGAACTTGGCTCCTTAAATAAGTGATTTTAAACGTTGAAAATATGAATTATGTTCCAAGTTATTTTGTTTACATATTTAAAATTTTTTATTGTTGTTAATAAGTTAAAAAATTTAGTTTAATAAAAATTTTGGTTAAAATAATGTATAGTATTACTCTTTAATTATTCATAAAATGAGAACAAAAATAAAGCGGAGCTCTGTGGAACCTAACTAGTAATTAATAACGTTTCTTTCCCTTCTTAATATAAAAAAGTAAAACAATGTTTTTCAAATTACATTGAAACTTAAGTTTTAAGTTTTAAACGATTCTGTTAAGAAATATAAAGCTCAAAATGCCAAAAAAAATTTTTTTTTGTAATAAAAATTAGCGTTTTTTCCTTTTTTTTAAATCAAAAACTATATCAGATAAATCTTTTAAACCTTGATGACTTTAAGAAAGCTTACCGCTACATCTTCAGCGTCAGAGGACTCAACCACTGAGTCTCGATCACTTCCGCTTTCATCATCATCCGAGTCTTTTGGTTTTTTGGACCGCTTAGGCTTGGCTCTTTTCGGACTAAAATAATGTTTATTAAAACTAAAACATTAATTAAAAAACATCAAACTTTTAAAAAATAATTTTCAAAACTTCAATTATTGTTGTCTTACCTTTCTTTGTCTTCTTTTCCAGTGGACGTAACTGGCTCACCGCTGGCACCGGCAGCTGCTACCACATTTGCAGTTGGTCTTGTTGGGGCTGGCTTCTTTTTGTTTTTGTTTTGATTACCACCTTTTCCGCCCTTTTTCTTTTTGTTGGGTTTCTCCCAAGGTTTGCGCTGCCTCACTTGTACATTGTTCTCTGGCTCCTCCGTTTGTACACTGTTCTAAAACACAAAATCTGTTAAAAAGCTCAAATTTAGTTGAAATTATAATATTAATCTAATTGCAATAAATTAATTTAAAGCTTAAATGTAACTTGTATCAGGGCAAAGAGATTTTTATGTACCTACATACATACACATGTCTTTAGAAAATTTAAAAATACCTGATCATCTTGCTCCTCCGTGCCTGACTCTTCATTATTCTGATCCTCATTCTCTTCCTGGGGCCGTTCGTCGCTCTCCAGCAGGCAGCCTCGCTTGAGAGTGACGTACAGGGACACGAAACAGCCTGCAGTGATCGTCTCCTTGTCATCTTCGCCTTGCACTAAAAACAAAACTTTTATCTATACATAATAATGTTTTTGGTAAAATTATAATAATTATGTAAGTTGTGTTTTTTTTATTAAATTCTAATAATATTAATGAATATTAATTTTAATAATAAACATTATCAAATAATTTACAATTTTTTGACCTGGGACAAAAAACGTTTTAATAAATTTGGAAGTTTGATTTAGACAAATCAAAGCGAATTAAAGACTTGCTTCCTTGATGTTATAAACTTTAAAATCTAATTTTGGACTTTGGACGATTTCTTTAGTTTCATTAATTTTTTAAGATTAAGAATATTAACTGAGCAATGTAAATCTTAAAAGACACAGATAGATAAACAACGTATGAATACTAATAATGCACATAACATGCATGTATGGCTTTCACCAGATTTTGAAACGTAATGGGTTTTCTGTCCCAAAAGTCTAGAAAAAAACTTAGCAGTATTTTATTGTTCCCACAATTTTTAAATTGGCTCTGACGTTTGCTTACAATGTAAAACAAAAATCAGTAAATGCGCAGGTACGGATCAAACAAACGAGTGGCCGTGTTAGATTTGATGTATCACATTGTGTTTTGTTGTGATTTCATTTTTTTTATGTACAAAATATTCTAGTTCGTAAATTTGTAAATGAATAAAGGAATTATTATTATTATTAAAACTGGCAGAAAGCGTGAAATATTACTGTTTTAAAAAAAAGAAGTTACCTTCGGTCCTGCAGGTCATATGTACACTGGGCATTTGAGCGAGGACGGCTTCAATGTCTCTGTACTGATCGTCAGTTAGAGAGCGAAACAAGGACCGGCGTTCCTGCTTGTCCACACTCGCCAAATCCTGGCAGTTCTTGATCCGCCGCTAAAAAATATTTATCTCAATATAACCCACTAATCATAATAGACTTTTAAAATTTAAAGTTTCTTGGTTTAAATTTCAGTTTGCAAAAACGAAACAATCATTACATTTTATTTTTAAAAAAATAAAAATAAAAAAAGTATTAAAATAAACCATTTTACTTATTAGCACCTTAAAATATATGCAAAAATTTCTACGAGTTTACTTTTTTTGTAACACAATATCGAAGCATGTCTTCGGAAAAGTGTGGAAGTTGGAGTAGAGGACTGTGCTTCTCCCAAAGCGCTTGTACAATCATTGGAAGCACCCGCATAATATTTTCTAGCGTCTCTAGAGTGGGTGCTTTTGGCACTAAAAATAAAATATTACTGAATTACTATTTTTTCACAGCACACCTGTATACGCCTGTTCGCTCCCTAGTCCAGTCTAGTTTTTCTTTTGACTAGTAAGTTAAAATGAAATACTTTTTTACAGTATTAGAGCTCTACTTTAGTTATTGAGTTGGGGTAGAAACGAATAAAGTTCGATAATAGGTCTAGATTTTAAACATAAGAACTCCACAATATCATCACTTGTCCTAGCAAATTTGACACTTAGTAGGATGTTTCATAAATAACAGAAAACCTTTTTTATTTGATATTGTTATAACGGGGATTTTGGCAATGAGTAAGTGAGCTAAAGAGATTCTGGTAATCAAAGTTCCATAATGGCAAAATCTTGATTTTCATCTGTTTATTAATGTGAAAGTTTACTTGAAAGTCTGCAGTCCCTCAATAATTTATCAAAAAAATTCTAGTTTTAAATAAGCACGTGTTTTTATAGACGAGATTATAGGCTTTTGATTAAACAGGTTTTGATTCTTCTTAACTGTGTAAATATAGCTAAGTTTAAGGCAAGAGTGTTTTGTATAATAACGAGAGCGTGGGCTTAATCAAGACTTTTACTTTTTAGCCCCACAATCAAAAATAATGTTCTCATAAATGGCCGTAGCTAGGGAACATGGAACTTTTCTTTTTTTTGCTTTTAGCTGAACCGAATGAACCAGTAGTACAAAATGTAAGATTGTAAATTGTGCAGCAATTTTCGAACCAGTAGTACATTGCATACATGGGCACGAGGGGGGTTAATCCCCCCAAATTCTGATAAGGGGGGTTTAACCCCCCACATTCAGAAGTGGGGGGGGGAGGGGAGAGAAAAAGTTAACCCCCCCAATTTTGGAAAAATGAAGAAAAAAATGTGTTTAAACTGACTTCTAACTGCCTCCAAACTTAAGTTTTGAGGTCAAAATGAATGTTTTAAGCAATAAAAAGCTCAAAAATGCTATAAAAAGGGTTTTTTGACCTTAAATTAGCGTTTTTACCTATTTTTCTTTCAAAATCGAAAAACGATATGGGTAAAATGCACTCCAGAAAAAAACGATAGGGGTATTTTGCGTTTCTCGGATTTTAACCCTCTCTAATTTGGGGTTTAACCCCCCTCCCCACTGCGGACCAACTTGCCCATGTATGGTACATTGTGTACCCATTCTTTTTCTGGTCAGAAAATCCAGGCTGGGGATACAGACTGCAGTCGGGTACAAAATAATTGTGTATGAAATTAACACCTTACACTAGAAATTTCATTAATGTTAAAAAAATCACAACTTACCTCTACCAGCATTAGCTAACATGACTAACTGTGAGGCAACTTGAACCATTTCCTGGACTAATAATGGACACTTTGTAAGCAAGTACAATCTATCTAAAAAACACAAACTTTAAATGTTTTCAATCTCGCTTCGGCTGAAATATATGAAAAAATAATGCATTTGTAATATCAATTACCAAAATATTTTAGTACTATTGTAGTGTGTGGAAAGAAAAAAAACTGTCTATGGCACTCACCTTTATCCAAAGTGTCGTGGGGAAGCTCTAAACGACTGAGATGTGCGTGAAGTAGGGCACGAGCTTTTACGCTATAAGGGTAACAGAGCGGCTTTTCTTTGTTCTTTTCGCCCAGATTACCTATTTCTTTGATAAGCTAAACAAAAAAATATTGTTCTATCTAAGAGCTATTTGTGATAGTAAAAACGAGCTGAATATTTGCTTAAAGTATGGTATTAGGTAAAAAATCCGTTGGAAAAACTTTAATTTTATTTTGAATCGATGAAATAGTTTTGTTAAAAAATATAAAAAATAGATGTAAAAAATAGTAATGCAATGGATAATAAGCTTAAATGTGGAGTACCTTCAGAATCAAAATAGTTTTCGATTTCGATCATTTTTCATAAAGATCTTACCCTTTACGCTAAAATTTTGGAACTGTTTCTGGCCGAAATATTTCTAACGATTCTAGAAATGGGCTTTATGTTATAACCTATTTTTCACAAACCGTAAGAAGTGGAAAAGCGGACGACAAGAACGTTTGTAAAAAATAAAAAAAACATTAATATTCTAAAACTGTTTGTTTTACACGAAAACAGAATGACACAAGAGTTTATTTTTAAAAATTCATATCTCTTTAAACAAAAATAACTCATTGAAAAAAGCCACAAGAATTCGAACGGCAGGGTACAATTTTTACTAAACAGTAGAAAAATCAAAATTAAAAATAGTTACTCTCTCCTTCGTATTATGTGATAAAACATCACTACAAAAATGTTTATTTATTCAAAGGTCATCATTGTCTAAATCTGTGCACGGTCTGGAAATGCTTCCCGCTTTATTGGAGGATTTGCTCTCCGGTCAAAAATGAAAAAGAACGCAAAAAATTATGACGCCATTATCGCAAAATTTTTGCTGTTTTTAGCTTATTTCAATGCATTTTAAACCTATTTTTACCTTATTTTGGCTTGCATTTGTTGTGTTGTTGTACACGCTTACTATTACGTGTTACGATC
Source organism: Microlaimidae sp. YZB2_3 (assembly GCA_030248175.1). Lineage (NCBI taxonomy): Eukaryota > Metazoa > Nematoda > Chromadorea > Desmodorida > Microlaimidae > Microlaimidae sp. YZB2_3. The sequence continues at coordinate 18,400 of JASAMX010011304.1, read as the reverse complement.
ACACATGGGGTTTGCCGGGAGGGGGGGTTAACCAACCCCTCCCAAATTCTGAGAAGGGGGTTTAACCCCCCATTCTGAAATGGGGGATGGGAGGGAGAAAAGGTTAACCCCCAATTTTGGAAAAATGTCTTTAAAATGACTTCTAACTGCCTCCAAACTTAAGTTTTGAGGTCAAAATGAATGTTTTAAACAGTAAAAAGCTCAAAAATGCAATAAAAAGGCTTTTTTGACCTAAAATTAGCGTTTTTTACCTATTTATTCTTTGAAATCGAAAAACGATATGGGTAAAATGCACTCCAGAAAAAAAACGATATGGGTATTTTGCGTTTCTCGGATTTTAACCCCCTACCCTAATTTGGGTTTTAACCCCCCCACTCCGAACCAACTTGCCCATGTATGGTTAACCCCCCTCCCAAATTCTGAGAAGGGGGTTTGATTCCCCCACTCAGAAGAAAGGGGGGGGAGAAAAAAAGGTTACTCCCCCCAATTTCGAAAAAATGAAGAAAAAAAGTTTTTAAAATGACTTCTAACTGCTTTCAAACTTAAGTTTTGAGGTTGAAATGAATGTTTTAAACAATAAAAAGCTGTTTAAAAAAAAAGACCTAAAAGTAGCGTTTTTTACCTATTTTTCTCTTTAAAATCGACGAACGATATGGGTAAAATGCACTCCAAAAAAAAAACGATATGGGTATTTTATTTTTAACCCTCATCCGATTTGGGGTTTAACCCCCCCTCCCACCACTCCGGACCAACTTGCCCATGCATGGTTACGATACGCACTTATTATATTTTATGATTTGTGGGCGTTTTTTTTTCTTTTAAAAGTTTTAAAACCTCCGTAACAGTAAACTAATTTTAGATGAAAAATTATTTATTGCATGAATTAGGAAAAAAAATAAAGCGTTCTAAAAACAGAAAAAAAATTTAATGAATATTTTTCCAAGTAACGAAAAAGTGATTAATTTATAACGATTAATAGGTAACGCAGCGTTTTATAAATTTTGGATGTTAATAATTTTTTATAAATTTTCTGTTTAAAACACGACAAAATTTTAAATATTAATCTGTGACGTAAGTTTAGGAACAAATTTAACTGAATAACCTGAGTAACTTTGGATCTAGCTATTACACAAAACAATAACAGGGTCTATATAAATTTCTTTAATTTGAAAATATTTAAAACATTTTTTACATTAGCATTTTTAAAAATAATAATGTTAAAATTGCTTTTTAATTACCATGGGCACTTCTTTGTCGTCGGAGGGCCTTTCTATCACATCTTTGTTATAAGGCTTCGCAAATTCAAAGGAAGCCCCTAATACCATAATTATCCCTATAATTACATACTGTTAATTATATCAAAACAAAAAAAATGAAGCACAGCCCAAACCAATAATAACACTCACACACATTTCAAATTTGCTTGTTTTATATGAAATTGACTAAAACTTGATAATCCCAACAGTTCCTAACTAACGAAACAAAAAGTTTTTAAAAAACTTGCGGGTTCGTTAGGAAAATTACTCGGAAAAAACCAATGATTCCAACCCTCACAACTTTTTCTCATTTTTTGCACAGTCATAATATTATAATCGTCCCAGAACTACTTTTTAAATTTTACTTACTTTTAAGTATCATGCTTGGTGTTTTATGAAGCATGTAGCCGTACAAATGTGTTGTGTCCATAAGGACTTGCTCTGTTCCGTATTTTATTGAGTTGTACCACCAAATACCCTAGAATACAGAGAAAAGTGTAACTTGAACCACAAACTGAAAACAGAATAATGGTTTGATTTGCTCCAATTGTCCAATTTTTTTGTACCATAAGTAACTTGTTTTTAATTATTTTTTTAAATTTCGTAGCTCACTAAAAATTCAAATTTATTCAATAATAAGTTCCTATTGGGGCAAGATTTGTTACGGTTAGTTATGTATAAAATCTGATAACCGGAAAGTAGAAGGTCATTATATCTGATAACTCCTACACGCTTCCTCTAAAAAACTCAAAAGAGCCGACAGTTCTCCTTTTCTACCTCCCACGCAAATTAAAATTTGGAGTTATTGGAGACCGTCCCTAGCCCCACATTTTAGAGGTTCCAACACAAAAAAATTTTCTAAGTATACTCAAAAACTTTTAGCCTGGGGCACTAAATAATGCGAAACTGCCAACATATGTCTTCCATCCCATCCCAAGCAAAGACAAAAAAAGTTTTTCCCTGTGGTAACTAATTTTTTCCATACACGTCAGGCGCGTATATAGGATTTCGCGGTTTTTTATATAGGATTTCGGGGTGGTTTGCCAATGTCTGAGGGGGGTTACGGCGTGAAGCGCCGTAAACCCCGGCCGGGGGTCTGGAGTCGGCCAGAAGGGGGGGAGGGAGGGGGCGGGCGGCACCCGGGGTGTTTGGGTGCAGTGGCGTGCCCAGGGGGGCGGGAGCGGCCGCCCCCTCCGAAATCTGGCGAAGCCGGATTTTTTCGTAAGGGGGACCCTTAGGTTTTTTGAATTTTGGGAGAGAAATTTTTTTTTATTAAATATTAATACAGAAACTTTCCTGGTGCTTCCAAAAAAATAGTTAATAGTAATAGTATCAGTAATAGTAATGTATATTAATAGTCAAAAAACAAAAATTTCTAGAGTTTAATGTAATTGATAATTTAACCTAGTTTTTCAATATCAAATTAATTATGCCGTTCAATAGTTAAGTCATATGTTAAATAAAACTACTATAAACACATTTATCAACTTTTTATTAACGTTTTAAACACATGTTTTTAAAAATGGATAGGAATAAAAAAAACCTTAAATTTTGTTTTAATTATCATCTGGAATTAAAATTTCTAGTGTATTTTAGCGCCTTAAATTAAAAATTTTCTCCCCGGGGGTATTCTGCCCCTTGGACCCCTCTGACAAGGAGCTCTGCCCCTTAACCCCGCTGGGAAGCTCTCGCCTCCCAGACCCCCCCATCTTCTGGGGGGCTGCCGCCCCCCAAACACCCCCACAGGGTTAGTATGTACCCCCCCCCAGACCGCCCCCCCCGAAATGAAATCCTGGGCACGCCACTGTCTGGGTGTGTCCCCCAGCCCGAATTTTTAAATGTTCCCCCAGGCGCCGGAGGAAATTTTTTTTAAATATGCACTTAAAAACTGCTAAAAAATTGTCTCCAGCGATACTTATAGTTATACTTTTGTTTTTATAACCTAATTCTTACACAAAATGTTTATTACATGAATAGCAGCACCAAGCCGACGCGGAGCGTCAGCCGGGGATTTGGGTGGGGGCGGTCCCCCAATCGCCGGTGACGAAAATTTTCGGACATATGCGCTAAAAACTGCTTAAAAATTGTGTCCAGTGATTCATATGGTCATAGTTTCAGACCTGGCGCTGCCCCCCGGGGTTAAACGGGGGGGGGGCATCCAAAATGGGGGGGCACTTTTTTGAAACGGGGGGGGGGGCAATAAAAACGGGGGGGCAAGCAGGGGGGGAAAGAAAAAAAAGAGAAAAAAAAGGAGGAAGAAAGAGAAAGAGAAAAAAAGAAGGGGAAAAGGGAAAAAAGGGACAAAAAAAGCGGAAATAAGGTAAAAATAGGTCTAAAATGGCTTAAAATACATTGAAATAGGCTAAAAACTGCAAAAAATTCGCGTTGATGGCGTCATCATAGGTCAAAAATGGCGTCATATTTTTAGGGTACTTTTTCATTTTTTGGCGGGAGGGGGGGGGGGGGCAATAAAAACGGGGAGGGGGCAAATCCTCCAATAAAACGGGGGGTCTTTCAGACCGTGCACAGGTCTGTAGTTTTACATGAGTTTCGACAACTTAAAGCTTTATCAATTTGTTTGTTATTGTGGTAGCAGCACTAAACCGGCGAAAAACGTCGGTCGGGGGTCTGGGGGTGTCCCCCCAGCCGTTGGAGGCGAAATTTTTTTAAATATGCACTAAAAACTACTTAAGAAGTGTCTTCAGCCAATTATATAAGCATAGTTTTACTTTTGTTTTTATAACCTAATTCTTAAACAATTTGTTTGTTACAGCTTTAAATTAGTATAATGTATAATTTTGTACTATATCCAAATAAGGTTGTTTATGACTCTATTAAGAAACAACCTGATTTTTATATAAATAATTGGCTAAATTATTTAAAGGAGCACTGTCACAAATCAAATTCCTATAACGCCCGAACCGGACTGCTCCTTTAATACTAAACCGATTCAGCTGAAATTTAAAAATGTTGTAGCCTTGTAGTGTAGCACTCTAAATACCAAAGTTGAGTTAGGTATGTTTGGTATTAAAGGAGCAGTCCGGTTCGGGCGTTATAGGAATTTGATTTGTGACAGTGCTCCTTTAAAAATATGCGCGACTGCAAGGGGTTTGTAACTTATAAGCAAAAAGTGCAGTTGGATCAATAAAAATCAAAATACATTATGTATGTTTTACCTTCCCGCGAAGCGTGGAAAATTTTTATGCATTTAAGATGCACTACATTTTTATAACCTGAAATTAAAAAAAGTAAAAAGGGGACCCTTACAATAGCTGACTTCGTCCCTCCCCCTAAATATTGAAACGGCCAAAAAAAGGGGGGTCGCCAAGTACGCCACTAGCACACGTCTATTCTTAAAAACTGTTTTTTTCCATTTTCATTTTCTATTATTATTAGTTAAGGATTTTAGCCCAAAAAAATTTTAACAAGATGACCACATGATCATAATAATTTACTTAATAAGCTTTTTATGACGGCGTGGTCACTTAACTTCTGTAACCGTTGTTACCTAGTTTTTGCAAACACGAAATTTGAAAACTTACAACAGCTGTGGGAAGTACAATCATAAACACGAAACCGTAAGCAGCCAGTACCCATGGACCATACTCTTTGCTTACAATCCAATCAGGAAGAGCTATTCCAAAGGTCGTCGCTAAAATATTATTCACGATTGAATACGTAAACACCCGATTTTTAAAGAATATCATTTTGATATAAATATTCCAATTAGATAGAGAAAAAATCGGTTTAAAATAATAGCGACTAAAGTATGGGTAATATTGCTTCAAAAAATTTATATTTCCCATGCACCATTAATTAAATCAAGAATAAACAACACAACAGAATGTCCCAATGTACAGTAAATTATTAACCAAAACTTTTTTTACAAAAACCGTCCATGCGAAACTTTGCGCGACTTTCTTCGCATAGTTTTCGTGCGAAGCGATTTTTACCGCAGTGTTAGTTTTTCTGCAAAAAATTGCTATTTTTTTGGCTACTTTTTTCACATATTATTGCAAAACATAAAAAGACACTTTGCGCATGTGTGCCTTTCCTCCAAAATTTTGCTCAGTAATTTAGTGTACAGTCGGACATTCTGTTGAGTTATATATTCATAATTAAACTTATAGGTAGCACTTTTATTACCAATTACTATTACAAAAAATAAAAAATATATAAAAATACAAAAAATATATTTCATTAAATAATAGTTTCAAATTCCCCCTCGATAACCTACAATGGGGATTACGCCACTCTGGAGGTCGTGGTTGATTTGGTTCACCAAAACCGCCATTGCCACCTTAGTGAGGTAATTGCCACGTTACGTGTTGTGGCGTAGCGGCTTGCCGCGCTGAGGGGGCTGAGGTCCTTACCGTGTGGCCATTGCGGCCTAGCCCACAACCGGAGGAGTAAGCTTATCTTTACATACACTATTGTGCAACCAAAAGATAAGCCTTCCTCCCACGGTAAGACAAACCGACCAAACGTAGGCCTAGGGAATAGATGTGAGATAGGTAAAATATCCTTTATTTTTATTATTCTCTCTGTATTATTAAATATAACCTCACATCTAATCCCTAAAATCCTCTGATAGGGGTGGGGCTTTGACTAACATTCTACATCAACAACAGTGCTGATATAGGGTGGTAGGCGGTAATATGGAATATCCATGGCCGGCCCGCTTCAGCTTTAAAAAAAAAAAAAAGTTTCAAATTATTTAGCAATGATATTTCACGATTACAATTTCTCCTCTCAACACAATTTTTAGCAAAAACCATGCAGCCAACATACCCATCCAACAAAATCACAGCCATCGATCATAAACCAAGAGAGATGAAACATACCCTACAAACACAATTTGGACCAACAGCTAAAAGTTTCTACAACCACATGCTTACAGAAAAAACCATCTTATCAAACATTCATTTATATTTTGTCAAAGAAAACATTTCGCAACTCCAACCTAATGCCCTATTAAATAGAAATCCGCCACCAATTGACTAAGTGAGCAACAACTCCCCAGGAAGTCAAGAACTTTTCTAGCACAACTTAGATCCGGACACTGCCACCGCCTCAACTCGTTCAAATCCAGAATCAACAACTCCATCAAAAACGAATGCCCCCACTGCAGTGGCAAACCTCACGACGTCAAACACCTTTTCGCATGCCCTCAAAAACCAACAGCTCTCAAACTAGAAAACCTATGGGAAAAACCAGTGGATGCGGGCAGGTTCCTGCCTGGAGGCCATAACTTGAAGCTCCGGCCATAATAACAACAACAACATTACAATTTATTTTTAAACCAATCACAAAAAACATTAATAAAAAAACTATAAAAGTTACCAGCGGGACCGTCTGGATTCCCGTGCTCTTCCCAGTTTTTACGAGATTCTTCATTTGTTAAACTATAATTAAAAAACCCAGGTTAAACAAATAAACCAATAATAAACTAAATAAATTAATAAATAACATTAATAAACTATAATAGAACATAATAAACTATAATAAGAAACCAGGTTAATAAAGGTTCTCCAACCACATAATACAAACATTTTCTTTTTTCATTATATTTATTATTTTGTTAAATTATAATAAGAAACATTATTTAACTTAAAAAATCTCAAAAAATACATGAAAACAAACGCTTTGTTTTTATTGTATTGTATTCAAACTTTTTTATGAATTCTTCATAAAACTTAGTTTACATTGGAATGGTAAGACATAATTTGCTAAAATATGAGTTCTTTTAAAATTATAAGACAGTTTTGTTCTTTTGAAATTTTTTCTTTCACTTTTACTATTTACCCAACATAATCAAATAGTGTGAATTGTCAAGCTTTAATATTTCCTGCCGATAAACCCCCCGCCACTCTAGATGGTAATCATTTCTTAAAAACTGTTAAAACTTTTAAACATATGGTTTAAAAAAACAATATTTTTATGTATAATGCTGCTTAAAACAGAAGAACAAAATAAAATCAGATTATTTAATAATCTCCAAAAGCTAATTACAACAGGAGTTTTTGATCAAAGGGGTATGCGATTAATAAAAAAGCATTATATTTTATTTAATCACATGTACAGTACAATAATACACACTACTAATAAAACAAATCGTGGTTTATATCGGATTTAACTTACGCTTGATAAGCTTTAGAAATTTTGACAAAATGCTTTGGATCGCCGCCTTTGTCGGGATGATGAGTTAAGCTGAGAACTCTGTAGGCTTTTTTTATCTGACGGTCCGTAGCACCCTAGAGTTATTAAAATGTTTTATAGATTTGTAAAATAATACGACTTTGATTTTTATATGAACATTTTATATAGATTTTATACAAAATGTTACCACATTTGCTAAAATAAGCTTGTTTACAAGGGTGGATCTAGTTAATAAACCTAAGGAAAATGAGCCTAGAAATTATAGTCCTTCCACGTGCCACCCCTTTTTCTATACAAAACTTCATAATTTTTTGCTTGGTCTGACTCCCTCCTAAATCTAAATCCCTCCAAGAAAAAATTTTAAGTATATACTATTTATATTTTATCCTAAATATTTTTTTGAAAACCCTTTTTTTAACATAAATTTGTATTTTTACACCTGTTTTATACATTAATACAAGATTTTAAACAAACTTTAGCATTATCCTAAAAAAATACAAAATAATGGTTTAAATAAAGTTTTAGATATTGGCTCGTGAAATTTTGACTCATTCATAAGTGATATTGAGGTGGGGCATAGGTGGGCAGAGAGAGGGAAAGGGGGAGGATTACACCCCCCAAAAAAATCCTGATAACTCAACTGTCGACGTTTCCCCCTAAAAATTGGGGGTACAGAAGACACCTTACCAAAATTTGAGGGATCCCAGTACTAAAAGGGCTAAAAATGGGGTATCTGAGGTATACCCCTAAAAAGTTTTTGGGACACCCCCCAAATTTCGAGGGTCAGGTATACTTTCCTCCATACATGGCAAAGTTGGTCTGCAGTGGGGGCATAAGCGTTTTTTTGGGAGGGACAGAGGGGACCACCCCCCAATAGAGCCAAAATTTTGGACCCCCTAGAAAAAATCCAGAGGCCCTCCAAAGCTCATGCGGTTTGGCCTGACCCCCTCTAGCGAGGCTGACCCCCCTCCCAACCAAATTGGAAGTATTTTTACCAAATTGGAAGTAACAAAAATTTTCTTACTCTGTCTAGTTGCAATACTTCATATGGGTCATATTCGACGTGTTGAATGTCTAGGGTTGCCGTCTTGTACACAACAAACACAAACCCAATTACAGCTGCTAATAATAACACTTTTCTAAATTAAAATTATACTGTGATTAATAAAATTTACATACAAAAACATATACCTACAGATCCACACTAAGTTTGTTTATTTGGCATACTTTTTATTCCTCTTTATCATAGATGAACACGGTCAACAAAATTGGAGGGGTTTTTACTCCAGGTAAATGACATTTCAAAATCTAGGAAGGGGGTCCTAGGGGGCGGGGGCAAACGCCGAATCCCTCTAGCTTTCTAGGGTGGTCGACCCAGGGTGGAAGATTTTGAAACCTTGAGGGGGGGTCAGCTGGTGTCCAATGTTGTAAGCAAAATACTTTTAAACCATTAAGGTTTAATAGTAGTTTTTTATAAGGTAATACTACATTTTATTGAATAAAAAGATATTCTGGTATAAAACGGGTGTAAAAACATGAATTTGTGTTAAAAATTCACGTTTTTGGAAAAAGAATTAGTATAAAAAAGTACTTAAAATTTTCTCAAGAGGAGAGGGGAGGGGTTAGATTTCAAAATCTAATCTAAAGGCAGGGACATAACCAGAGGGGGGGCATAGGTGTTTTTGGTTGGCTCCACTAGGGGGGTTCACCCCTGGGTAGAAGGCCAAAATTTTTTAGCGGGGGGGTCCAGGGTGGTCCGGACCCCCTTGGCTTTTTAGGGGGGGGGGGCGACTTAATTTTTTAACTCAATAATTTAAGTGTCAAACTCAATAATTTAAGTGTTTTTAGGTCTAATATTGAATTTTATGTATTAAAACAGCCTATTTAGGCCTAAAAAGTGTATTTAAACACTGTTTTTAACTAAAAAACCGTGTTTTTGACAGTAAATAAAAAAATATACTTCCAAATTGGTCAGGAGGGAAGAAGGGGGGTCAGCCTCGCTAGGGGGGGTCAGGCCAGACCACTCTCGAGCTTTGAAAGAGGGAGGGGAGGACCCCCTGGATTTTTTCTGGGGGGTCCAAAATTTTGGTTGTAGGGGTGGTGGACCCCTCTGTCTCCTCCCAAAAACACCTGTGGGGGAGTGGTAGGAGGGCGGCAGCCCCCCTCCAAAACGGTTGGACAGGGGGAAAAATAAGGATAGTGGTTTGGCAGGGGGGTGTCTCTCCCCCAAAATGGTCGCCAGACAGTAAAATTTGGGGGTTTTCAGAGGTTAAAAATTTAAAATTTTCTAGCGCCTTGCTAATCGCTTGGCGCCAAGCTATAAAATAATTTTAGTACCACAATTGACCCCCAATCAAAAAATTTTTTCCGCTTTGCTTTGCTCAGCGATCACTTCCTATAGTATACATGCATATATCTTGCTATTTCTCTTGCCTAATGCTAATGTTATTTCAAAGTTAGTACAATATTTTTATAAGTAATAAGTACTGCATAGAAAGCAAAACAAACAATCATATTGGTTGATTTATGTACCTCCGCCTCCTATCAATTTTAAATTTTCCAGCCGCCTATAGCATTGGGTCTATTTTTTTCATATAGGTAGGTAGCCTAAAAAGCATGGAGTCAAGATGATGCTCATCATAGGTGAGAAAGGGGGGGCCAGGTTGGTGTCCACCCCCTAGTCTCAAAATTTTAGGAGCCCCCCTAGACGAAAATTTAGGGGGCCCCCTCCCCATAAAATTTCCAAATTTTTTACCCTTGACCCTCCTCTAAAATTTGAAATCTGACCCCCTCCCCCCTCAGAAAAATTTTGGGTAGGGTACTTTTTTTATACGAATTCTTTTTTATTTTAAAGGTTTATTCATAAAGAATAAAAACAGATAATAGCAAATATAACACAATTATAATATCAATATAGTACAACTACAATACATATATCATACAATCATATTACAAAAACAAAACACCATATGAAATAATACTTTAATACAGGTTTTGTGTACAATATGAATTGTACACATTAAAATGTGTTAATATTTGCCAAACTTTTTTTGAATAATGAATAAAAAACCTTTCTTTTTTTATTTTGTATTTTTTTAAAAATTAATTTTGTATTTAATTATTGTTAGTAGGGTAAAACAGGGCTAAACGTTATTTATCATCAATTTTTTCATTTAAGTAACCTTCATCTTTTGATTTTGTTAATTTAATTGTAGTATTTATTGTTTTGATTTTTGTTTTTACAAAATTTTTAAAGGCACAAAAATCTGGATTTGTTTCTTCAGTTTTTTGAATATGAATAAAATATTTTAACCAGAGAGCATATTCTTGCCGTTTTCTAACTATTTCGTTGTCACTATTTTGTAAAAAAATGCAATTTTTTATAGAAATAGTAACATATATCTTCTTTTAATCTGAAATATTCAGAGGCATTCAAATCCAAATTTCATTCAAATATGCACATTTTAAAAAATAATGTTGAGGTTGTCTATTGATGGTACATTTTTACAGAAGATACAGAATGGAGAATTTACTATTTTATATTTATAGAGCCACTTTCTGCAGCTTATTACTCTATCTCTATGTAAGATTTTAAATTGTAGAACTTGAAGTTTTGTTTCTGAGGTTATTGTTCTTATATTTATAAAGTTTTCTGTCCAGAAGGCCCATTGTTGTTTCCTAATTATTTCATTCCAGTGTTTGATTGATGCTGGGTCTTCTATTTGTTTTATAATAAACAATTTTTTTATTTCTTTATATGTAATCAACTCTTTCCATTCTGGTAGGGGGTATTTTTCTTGAGTTATTCCAGATTTAAGAATGTCTACCCACACGCAAATGACTACTACTTTAATTTGGTTATAATGTATTTGATTGAATTTTTTAAAATTGTATAATTTTTCAACTATTGGAAATGGCTTCCAATTTTGTTTTTCATTGAGAAAATTTTTTATTTGGTCACAATTTTTCGTTACTAGCTCATGATGACAAACTGTTTTATTGTCTATCAGTATATACTTATTATTATTTATTTTTTCATCTATAATGGCTTCCCACTGGAAAACTTTTGAAATTGTAGGTGCAATCAAGTAAATATCCCAATCCACCGATTTTTTTTAGCTTTTGATAAAAAAGCGCACCATTTTGCTGAAGGATTTTTGAATTTTTTTTTGCCTCAAAATTTTAGGAGCCCCCCTCCTAGACCAAAATCTAGGGGCCCCCTCCCCCCAAATTTCTAAATTTTTACCCCTGACCCCTCCAGAATTTGAAATCTGACCCTCCCCCCCTTGGAAAAATTTTGGGTACTTTTTTATACTAAATTTTCTTCCAAAAACGTGAATTTTTAACACATATTCATGTTTTAGTGTTTACACCATTTTTACCCCAGAATATAGCTTTTTATTCAATAAAAATGTAGTATTATCCTATAAAAAGAACAATTATTAAAGTTATTATGGTTTAAAACTGTTTTGCTTTGGACACCGGACCCCACATGACCCCAGGTCAACCCCCCTAAAAAGCTAGGCGGGTTCAGACTCCCCTGGGACGCCCCGCCTAGAATTCAAAATTTGATTTACTTGGGGTAACTACCCCCCTAGCTTCCCAGACGGTTCTCACCTATGCTGCTTATGTGCTTTGGTTTAAAATGTGGGTGTAGCCAAGGGGTCTGAAAGGTCTCTAAATTCCTTTTTTGTGAAATCCAGGCTCTGCTAATGTGTGCTAATGAAATTTTTAACTAAGAAAACATGTTTTTACCGCTAAAAACATTAGATAATACATTATTAGGCCAAAAACCGTGTATTATACAGCTTTATCTACATTAACCCTGCTTTTTTAACGTTTTCAAAAATTAAAAGTGGGCTCCGCCCCCCTCCCCAAATTTAGATGGGGGGTGGAGCCCCCTCTCCCCAAAATTTTTTTTTGTACTGATGGGCAAGTGGGCAAGTTCAGGCACACTGGTATGCCAGTGGCCGGATATCTAATCCAATCCGGCGATCCGGCAGATCTGGCCTTTTTTCAATCTGATCCGGCCGGATTTTTTTTCTGTGTCAATGACAATTATTATACTTTTTTTGTTTTTTTTTTTTGAAAAACATTGCTTTAATACTATTTGTGCAGCAGAACCTTGCTGATGAGTCGCACTTCTTTTTATCAAGAAATCTATTCTTTTATCAAGAAGTCCTTAGTTTAAACATTAATACATGGTCAACCAATGAAATGAGCTAAATACCAAATAAAATTGATTTTTTTTGCATTTTTATGTTAGATTTTTAAAGTGAATGTACATTTAGTTAGTTATATTAAAGTCATAGGTGTTTTGGGGGGGACAGAGTGGTGCACCCCCCCTAGAGCCAAAATTTTGGACCCCGCCTTCCCCCCAAAGCTCGAGAGCGGTTCGGCTTGACCCCCTGTCTAGCGAGGCTGACCCCCCTCCCCCCCCCTCCCTACCAATTTGGAAGTATATTTTTTTATTTACTGTCAAAAACACGGGTTTTCAGTTAAAAACAGTGTTTAAATACACTTTTTAGGCCCAAATAGGCTGTTTTAATACATAAAATTCAATATTAGACCTAAAAACACTTAAATTATTGAGTTAAAAAATTTTGCTAAAAAATTGGACCCCCCTGACCCCCCTAAATTTGAAATCTCGCACCCGGGGTCGACCCCCCTTAAAAAGCCAGGAGGGTCCGGACCCCCCTGGACCCCCCCTACAAAATTTTGGCCTTCCACCCGGGGGTGGACCCATAGATGAACACAGTCAAAAAGCCAGAGGGGGGTGTTTACCCCGGGTAAATGACATTTCAAAATTTAGGAGGGGAGTCCTAGGGAGGGTCGAACCCCCCCTAGCTTTCTAGGGGGGGGGGGGGTCGACCCGCGGTGGAAGATTTTAAAACCTAGAGGGGGGTCAGGTGGGGTCCAATTTCTGAAACAAAATACTTTTAAACCATTAAATGTTTAATAATAGTTTTTTTATGAGATAATACTACATTTTATTGAATAAAAAGCGATATTTAGCTATAAAAAGGGTGTAAAAACATGAATTTGTGTTAAAAATTTACGTTTTTGGAAGAAAATTAAGTATAAAAAAAGTACTTAAAATTTTCTCGAGGGGACGGGGGGTCAGATCAGATTTCAAAATCTAGAGGGGGGTCAGGGGTAAAAAATTCGAAAATTTGGGGGGAGGGGGGCCCCTGGATTTTTTTCTAGGGGGGCCCTCAAAATTTCGAGGCTAGGGGGGGGTGGAGCCCCCCCCAACCCACCCCCCCTGTTCATCTATGGGTGGACCTCCCCCCCTAGCGGACCCGACCAAAAACACCTATGATTAAAATATGGCAACGGCAGATGGCAGTGTTGTTAGTATTTGGAGACATTTTGCTGTTAAATCTTCAGATGAAACATATGCTATTTGTCACCGTTGTTTGCCAGCCAATGTTAAAGAGTATAAAGGTTCAACAAATAAAGAGTTCAGTACAACTCCAATGTGGAATCATTTGGAGAGAACCCATTCTCCTTAGTATAAGATATTAAAAGCAGAAATCAAGCAAAAAGAAGTTGAGAAAATGGCATCTGTTGGGAAAAAAGATTCAATGTACAATTTGGCTGAAAAAGAAGAAGCAGCTGTTCCACTGAAACAAGCGAAGTTGGAAATGTACCAACAGCGCCAGTATACTGATACTGCACCAGTTCAAATTCAATTCAAAAAAAAAGGTTGTTACTTGGATTGCTGATGGAATGCTGCCATACTAAGTTGTTGATTCTTGTACTTTTAAGGTAAAAATATTCTAATACCAGACAAAATAACAGCTGCGTTTTAGTGTATATTTTATATACTTTTATGGTGTATCATGTATTAACAAATAAAAAATTGATCTGAGAGAAATTTTTCTACCATTTGATTTACCTACCATATAGATATATTTATAACAAAATAATAAGTAGACCATACACATACTTTAAAAAATAAAATCAAACAAACCAATACATACATAGGATGAACACGGGGCGGTTAGGGTGGGGTCCACCCCCCACGCCACGAAATTTTGGCCCCCCCCCCCTAGACAAAAATCCAGGGGGGCCCTCCCCTTCCCCCAAATTTTCGAATTTTTTTACCCCTGACGCCCTTCTAGATTTTAAAATCTGACCCCCCCCAGCCCCTCTCAAGAAAATTTTAAGTACTTTTTTATACTAAATTTTCTTCCAAAATCGTGAATTTTAAACACAAATTCATGTTTTTATGCCCTTTTTATACCTGAATATCGCTTTTTATTCAATAAAAAGTAGTATTATCTTATAAAAAAACTATTATTAAACCTTTAATGGTTTAAAAGTATTTTGCTTTGGAAATTGGACCCCACCTGATCCCCCTCTAGGTTTCAAAATTTTCCACCCTGGTTGACCCTGCTAGAAAGCTAGGGGGGGGTTCGACCCCCCTAGGACCATAGGTGGGCAGCCTCTCGGATTTTGGGGGTATAAGGGAGGATCAAATTTTAGGGGGGGTGTCCGGCAAGACCCAAATTTTGAGGGGGTGTACCCAATATTTCCGCGCTGCCTTAAAATGGGCTTAAAACGCGTAAAAAAACGTAAAACAAGCTTATAAATGCTTTAAAACTGTGTAAAATTAAAATAAGACCTTATTGCAACTTATAAATTTTATTTTTTAATTCTTTTAATAATAATGTGTTTCAGTGGCGTGCCCAGGATTTCATTTCGGGGGGGTGGTCTGAGGAGAGGCAATACTAACCCTGAAGGGGGGTCTGGGGGGCGGCAGCCCCCCAGATATGGGGGGTCTGGGGGGCGAGAGCCCCCCAGCGGGGTCAAGGGGCGGAGCCCCTTGTCAGGGGGGTCCGGGGGGCAGAATGCCCCCCGGGGGAGAAAATTTTTAATTTAAGGCGCTAAAATACACTAGAAATTTTAATTCCAGATGATACTTATTACAAAATTTAAGGTTTTTTTATACCTACACATTTAAAACATGTGTTTAAAACGTTAATTAAAAAGTATAATAGTGTTTATAGTAGTTTTATTAAATTGTATATCTTAACTACTGAATGGGGATAATCGATTTGTAATCGAAAAACTAAGATAAATTGTCAATTTAAACTACCCGCGTAGCGGGGAAATTTTGCTTTTTTGACTATTAATATGCTTTTGGAAGGCATCAGGAAAGTTTCTGTATTAATATTAAAGAAAAAAATTTTTTTCTCCCAAAATTAAAAAAAACGTAAGGTTCCCTTACGAAAAAATCCGGCTTCGCCGGATTTCAGGGGGAGGGGGGCGGCTGGTCCCCCGCCCCGCCCCCTGGGCACGCCACTGATGTGTTTATATATTCTTATAATTAGATTAGAAATCATAGTTTTTTTAATAATTACGTAATAATAGAATAGTAATATTATTGTCTTGATTATAAAGTCAAGTATCACAAACTTTTTAATCCATAATCTTATATTTAATTAAAGATTATATACATACATGGGCGTAGCCAGGGGGTCTAGACCCCCTTTTAGGTCGGCAAAGGGAAAAATTTGGGGTTAGACCCCCCTTTTGGGTCGCCAAGGATAAAAATTTGGGGGTCTAGAACGACCATTTTTAAAAAATTTTCTCGCGCTTCGCTCAGCGTCCCATTAATTATATAGTCTCCACTTGCAAATTTGTATTACTTTGTTTTGTAATCTTGGTATGACCACGCTAGACCCACCCCATTCTTTATGTTTTAATTGGTCTCCACTTCCAAATTTGTGTTACTTTGTTTTTTAATCTTGATATGACCACGCTGGACCCCCCTTTAGATTTGTTATATAGTGGTATTAAAAATTTAAAGGTTAGAAGTAATTTTAAAAACATTTTCTGGTACTTTGCATTGCTCAGCTGTAATTCAATGTACTCATTTTTCAGCTGTAATGTTTTGGAAATCAAAAATTTTAAGGTATCAAATTGTTTGTAAAAAATTTTTTCTTTGTTTTATAGACTTATTTTTATTGAATAATAGGAAAATAATGAAGTATATGACATAAACAAGGTAATAAACTCTCCGCGCGAAGCGCGGAAAATTTTTTTAGTCCTTTTATAACGCTTAAAAATTTTTCTCCGGGAGGCGAATTTGCAGGGGGGTGTCCCCGGGTACCCCAAATTTAGGGGGGGTGGTGTCAGCAAAATCCGAAATTTTGGGGGTATAACCCCCCAACCCCCCCTTGCCCACCTATGCCTAGGACCCCCTTCTAGATTTTGAAATGTCATATACCCGGGGTAAACACCCCCCTCTGGCTTTTTGACCATGTTCATCTATCAATACATAATTTAGACAATGATATCAGGAGCAAATCCAAGACTCATAAACAGTTATAGTTTATTGTTATAGTTTATGGCTATAGTTTATTGATATTCTTGTTTGCTCTTGTTACTACCTTGTTTTGAACTAAATAAAATTCAAAAACTAAATTTGTTAGTTGTTTGTTATTATTGGAAAAATTCATAAGGGTTTATTTATAATATAAAGACCCATTAATATTTTAACAAAAGCTGGTCAGTTGTTTTGTTTGTTTGTTAGTTTTGAAAAAAAACTCATAAGCCCCCGCCAGCTGAGACGTTTTTAGCAAACTCTGTTTGCTAATGTTTTGCTGGGTTCATTACTCTGATCCAAGAGTCAGTTCTAAAGGAAATCGCTCAGGCTCATTCAGTGGCGTGCCCAGGGGGGGGGGGGCGGGGGGGCGGCCGCCCCCCCCCCCAAATCCGGCGAAGCCGGATTTTTTTGTAAGGGGGGGGAGGGACACTTACGTTTTTTGAATTTTGGAACAGAAAATTTTTTTTCTTTAATATCAATACAGAAACTTTAACTTTCCTAATGACTTCCAAAAGCATATTAATAGCCAAAAAACCAAATTTTCCCCGCTTCGCGGGTAGTTTAAATTGGCAATTTATCTCAGTTTTTCAATTTTAAATCGATTTTGCCGCTCAATAGTTATGGCATACATGTTAAATAAAACTACTATAAACATTGTTAACCTTTTATTAACGTTTTAAACACATGTTTTAAATGGATAAGAATAACCTTAAAACTTTAAATTTTGTTATAATTATCATGTGGAACTATAACTGTATTTTAGCGCCTTAAATTAAAAATTTTCTCCCCCGGGGGGCATTCTGCCCCCCGGCCCCCCCTGACAAGAGGCTCTGCCCCTTCACCCCGCTGGGTGGCTCTCGCCCCCCAGTCCCCCTATTTCTGGGGGGCTGCCGCCCCCAGACCTCCCTCAGGGTTACTGCCCCTTGACCCCGCTGGGGGGCTCTCGCCCCCCAGACCCCCTCATTTATGGGGGGCTGCCGCCCCCCAGACCACCCCCCCCCCCCCGAAATGAAATCCTGGGCACGCCACTGGGCTCATTATATTATAATTAATTATTTTCATTATTTTACGAAAACAGTTGCTGATGATGAATCGCACAAACAAGAATTGTTCAGAGGAGGTGCAATTCATCAGCATCAGCAAGTGACAAAATAGAAAAATAGACCATGATGAGAGCTAAATAAGGGTTTATGAAGACCCATCAGTGCGACTCATTAGTATTGTAACAAAATATTTTATGTTATGTTAAATAATTTAAGTATTTGGTGGTCTGTTTTATGTTAAAATAACACTAATGATAATTCATTAGGGCTATTTTACACAAAAATGAATTATGATTATAATTAAACTCCTAGTCACAGTACTCACAGATCCAATCCAGTAAAATATCCGATCCGCCTGGATCTAGTTTTGATCCTATCTGATCCGGCCAGATCTGAAAATCCCAATCCGGTTGGGGCCTACACACCAGTGTGGCATTTCCTGCATACCAGTGTGCCAGAACTGACACACCAGTGGGCCAGTTCAGGCACACCGGTGGGCGAGAAATGGCACACGCTATTTAATTAAAAACTAGAAAGGCGAGGGCCCTACGGGCCCTCTCCTTTCTAGTTTTGTATATCGATGTTGGATATAATTAAAATTTATT
>JASAMX010011301.1:0-47797 GCA_030248175.1 Microlaimidae sp. YZB2_3 | reverse complement strand
GACACGCAGACTTCGTTTTGATGGTTATTTTTAAGATTTGAGCCTATCAAAAAGAGTTATGAACCAATTTATACTCAAAAAATGACCTTTTTCAGCATATGCAATTTATGATGTTAATAAAAAAAATTGTAAACACACAAATTAAATTAAAAACTATGTTTTAACAATGCTAGAAGTCTAAAAAACTTTAAAATGTTTAAAAAAATTGAAAATTCAAAAGTTACGTGGACCACCAAAAACATGGAGAACTAAATTTTTTTGGCTTTAAACGCTAATTTAAACTTAGTTTTTCACCGATTTATTGTTCCTAAGCCTAAGCAAAACCCAAAAATCAAACAAATTGTAATATAATTGATTTTTATTAAAATAAGTTGTTTTTCAAAAATGTGAATTTTTTCACGACTAAAATTTCATGGGTATTTGAACGGTTATTATAAAAAATTGGTTGTTACCATGAAAAAAATAAAAGTATATTTGTAATTGCCAAACACTTAGTAATACGAAAAAAATAATATTAATTTGATTAAAGGCTTAATAAGAAATTATCTTAATAACATAGTGTACATGCCAAAATAGGACAATTTTTGGGTATAAATCGGCTTATAACTTCTAATCAAAAGCTCAAATCTCAAAAATACGCAAAAAAATCAAGTCTACGGGTCCAATTTAGGGTATGAAAATGTTTTATAAGTGCATTTTACATTAGGGTCGGTCAAATCGAAATATACAGTGCAGACTGTATACATTAAATACCAGACTTTTAGATTTTTCAGATGTCTTAAATTTAAGATATTACAACTGGTCGATCCATTTTTTAAAGAATAAATTTTACTTACCCTACTAAAAAGGGTGAAAAAAAGGATAATTTTGGGACTTTAAACTTTTTAAAAATGTTTAATTTTAAAAAATAAAAAAATGAGGCTGTTCTTTTATATTCTTTGAATTCTACTATAGTTCTTAAAGTGGTTAAAAAAATTAAAATAATGTTTTAGTTATTATTACTCTTACTAAATTTGAAAAATATATACAGAAAAACAATATCATAGGTCCCATACTTCACAAATTACTGATGAATAGAATAGTGAATACAACATTGAAAAAGTTAATAATCAATAAATATTAAAATTTTAGTAAAAAAGAACAAACATTCAACACAGCAGAACTGATAATTTTACAGTTAATTTTACAGAACTGATAATTTTACAACCATTATAATTTTGAAAAATCCCCTGAAAATTCCCCCAAGTTTTGACAAATTCCCCCAAGTTTTTCCCCCAACCCCCAAGTCGGGATTTTCTCCCCCAACTGGCAAAAAATTCCCCCAAAACTAGGGGAATTTCCCCTGACCTGGCAACCCTGATTCAACGACGCTTGACGATCTCAGTCCAAGACATAAGTGGTCCATTAAATAATAAACAAAAAAAGGCAAACTGTAAATTCCACCGACACCGACACCGACACCGACACCGCCTCAATTTTATGCAAATTATATACTGATGTGCAGGTTAGGCGGAATTGACCAAAACTCGAGGAAATTAAAGAAATTTAAACGTTTTTAATGCAAATTAGCTCTTTGCATACAAATTTTTGGAGAACTAACTATTTCTTAACGTATTCCAATATAAAAAGCATTAAATTATAAGTTTAAAAACAAAAAATAGTAAATTTAAAATCTAATATAATTAATTCGTCAAATGAAACTGTTAAATTTCTAGTTTATTATTTTAGTTTTAGAACACAGTTTAAGTTTTGTTTTGAATTGTTTAATTAAAAATTTTTCATTTGAATTTAGGGTTTAGGCTTAGGCTTAGAATCCACATTGATTTTTAAATTAAAACTTTTTTTATAACAAATATAAAAACTGTTTTTTATGTCACAAAGTTTAACAGGAAAACGCTTCTAGATTCAAACCAAAAAAACTTCATTTTACCTGAGCCTAAGCAAAACCTAAAAATTTATATAAAAGCCTAAAAAAACTTTTTAAAAATGTCCTATTAATTTCTTTAAAATTATTATTAGTTATTGGCTTTAAAAATATTTTTTAAAAGTTAAAAAGCCTTTAAAACTTAATAGGGTAGTGCATTTAATTTCGGCACTTTTTCAAATCGGGCATTTTTGATTTTGGACTATATCTTTGGTAATCCAGGACGGAATACAACGTTTGATAGCTCAAATGAGAGCTAATTATATGTAGATAACTTTCGGGAGCTTTTTATTTGTTATGTTATGATATTTTTATGTGAAATTGTGTGATTTATAAAAAATAAAATTGTTACTCGTTTTTAGAACATGGGCATTTCGTGATTACGCAATAAATTGGTTTAAAAATTAAACTGTCCGGGTAAAATTTAGTCTATTTTCCGAATTTTTAGTCCCCGTGATTTTACGTTGCGTCTGTGGTGAGATATCGTTATAAAATAAAATAGTGTAATTTCGGCACACATATTGCTGTAGGTAAAAACGGGTTGAATTAAGTGGTCGGGTGTTAAATTGTAGTTGTAAATAGTTAAACGACAACGTTGAAATGTGTAGGGGTCATAGCACTGCATTTAAACTCGATTAAGGGGGTCCTTTTAAAAAGTGCCGAAATTAAATGCACTTTTTTCTCAAATTTTGCTCATTTTGATACCATTTGACATTTTAGCTGTAACTTTTTGCCAGTTACACGTTGAACAACAAGTAGAAGATTAAATTAAAGAAAACTGTCTGGAGATAATGATAGGCTTTTAAATTTTTGAAAATGATGATTTTTTGACTAAGAAACAATCGATTGTTTGTAAAATGCCGAAATTAAATGCATACATTTAATTTTGGCAATTTTCCATTTTTTTAAAAACTGATTTAATTAAGTAAAAAATTATTTTCGTGCAGTGAAACTTTTGTGACGCAACGCAGTATCGTGAAAGCTTTAAAATGAGCTATTAAACATAAAAATCGGGCCATACAGTGAAAAGTTACATCGGAAAAACAAAAAAGTGCCGAAATTAAATGCACTACCCTACCTGATTAATTTTTTTTAAATATCCGTAATTCCCCCACGAAAAATCCGTAATTCACAAAATTTTGACAAAATTTGCATAATATGAAAAGTTACGGTAGATTACGATTTTGGTCGGTGTCGGTGTCGGTGTCGGTGGAATTTACAGTTTGCCCAAAAAAATAAAAGGCAAGGAAAGTGGCAAACACTAAATTCCACCGACTCCGACTCCGACTCCGCCTCAAATTTCTGCAAATTACATATTGATGTGCAGGTTAGGCGGAATGAACAAAATCTCGAACAAAATGAACTAATTTGAATGGTTTTTGAATCAATTTAGCTTTTTCTATGTGTATATTTTTAAAAATTAATAAATTTTAACTGCATTACACTATAAAAACATTAAATTAAGTTTAAAAATCATAAAATTAGTAAATTTAAAATAGAATATAATTAATTAATCTTGAGAAACTTATAAATTTCCAATTAATATTCTAGTCTAAGAACATGGTTTAGATTCTTGTTTTGATTTGTTTGTAAAGATTTTTCATGTGAATGTAGGGTTTGACTAAAGGTTAAGATCTACTATTTTTGGTTTTTAAATTAAAACACTAGTTATGATAAATATGAAAGATGTTATAGGTTAGAAAATTTGCAGAACAAATAATTTAAGACAAAGAAAACATTATTTTTCCTAAGCCTAAGCGAAACCTAAGAATCAAGATAAAAGTTTAAAAAACTTCAAACCTATTTAAATGCCAAATAATTTACTGCTTAAAGAAAAAAAAAATTTATTTCGGAAGATATTATGCCGAAAATATTCTTTCCGGACTTCAAAAGGTTTACAAAAATATTGTAGAAAGCTTTTGAAAACCTTTACAACTCAAAAATAGGCTAATTTCCGTGATATATTGCATAAAAATTACGTAATTCAATTAACATGGACAAAATTTGCATAATATTAAAAACTACAGTAAGTTACGGTAGATTTTGGACGGAGTCGGAGTCGGTGGAATTTAGTGTTTGCCAGGAAAGTACACCGACACCGTCCACCGACACCGACCACCTTTGCTGCAAATTAAATTTTGATGTGCAGGTCCCACAGATTATGGACTACTTGATAATAGGACTAAGAACAGATTTAGAAAAGTACAGTCATATTGGAACAAAAACAGGTTTTACTGCTTTTATAAATAGCTCTACCAATTATTTGACAAAATTTTAGTTATAATAATGATAATACTGTGGCAGTAATTGATAATGAATAATGATTAGCAATTGAGTAAACGGCCTTAGGCTATCAAAATCGCATGTTCAAATTTGGTTAAAAATTTAACGTTACCCAAGCGTGAGTTAGTCATAGGAATTATACTTTTAAATTTTTGCGATTTATTTTACTTTTTTTGTTTGGTTTTCACTCTGCTAATCAGAATGTAAGAAGATTCCACCGAGTACTTTTTGTAGACTAAATCTTACCCAATAACTCAATACTTTTTACCAAAACCCCAGTATTTATTAAAAAATTAATTTTGAAATTTTAAACCAGGATTTGTTTAAATTTAAGTAAGAACTATAAATTTCAAGTTGCGGTATTTTTTTTAAAAATAGACTAAAAACTTTAGTAGTATTATTTTTTGAATTTTAGCAAGAAGTTTAAATTTAAAGTTGAAGTGCTAATTTTTTTGCAAAATAGAGTAAGGTTTAGTTTAATTAATCAGTAATAAATCGCTTCTGAAAATCAGTCATTATCAGTTAGTGTGTAAAACCAGTTGTATAGTTTTTGTAAAAAAGTTTTTTGAGTAGGCTTAAAAGAAATCAAATTTTGATTAGAACTTGTTAGATTAGAACATCTGATTTTTCAATAAATCTTCTATAGCTGTTTTCTCTCAGTGCTGCTAAAGCTAAAGCTAAAGCTGCTATCATATTTTCTTGGCTTTATGTATAAACATAATGTGCTGAATTTGAAAAAAATCATAATTTTTTTTATTTTAAGGTAGAACTTCAAAGTTTTGACGACTTGGACTAAAAGTCGCATATCATTATAAATATTAATTTTTGTCTGGTATTTACAAATATACTTTTATTTTTTTCATGGTAACTACTAATTTTTTATAGTAACCGTTCAAATACCCACTAAAATTTAGTTGTGAAAAAATTAAAATTTTTGAAAAACAACTTATTTTGGTAAAAATCAATTATATTAGAATTTTGTTTAATTTTTAGGTTTTTCTTAGTCTTAGGAACAATAAAACGGTGAAAAACTAAGTTTAAATTAGCGTTTAAAGTCAAACAAATTTTCTTGTCCATGTTTTTGTAGGTCCATGTGACTTTCAAATTTTCAATTTTTTTTTAAATTTTTGAGTTCTTCAGACTTTTGGCATTGTTAAAACATAGTTTTTAATTTAGTTTGTTGGTTTAGAAAATATTTTTCTTAACATCCTGAATTGCACATGCTGAAAAAGGCTATTTTTTAGGTGGAAATTGGCTCATAACTTTTTTCAGAGGCTCAAATACGAAAAATAACCACAAAAATGAGGTTTACGTGTTTTATTTGGGCTATAAAAATGTTTTACAACTTGTATTTATTGTTAAATCCGTCAAATCGAATTTTGGTACACGTATGGAACTCGTACCATTTGACACATATATTGACACATCATTCGAATGAACAAAAGAAGAACAGAAGAACAGAACAGCGAAACAACAACGAAAGAAGAACAGAACAAACACGTCTTTTCGAAAGAAGAAACGAAAAAATTTGGGTTCGTCTTTTTTGTCTTTTTAAATTTTGTTTTATTCAATACGTCTTTCAACATCTCCTCTTCTACAACTTGTCTTCAGAAAACTCGTCTTTTAAACAAGAATGAAAAAAGAACAGAACAAACACGTCTTTTTGAAAGAAGAAACAAAAAAATTTAGGTTCCCAGAAATTTTGTCTTTTTCAATACACGTCTTTCAACATCTCCTCTTCTATAACTTGTCTTAGGAAAACTCGTCTTTTAAACATCTCGTTGGTCTATTCATGATGAGTTCATGAGTTTGAATTGCATAAGATAAAGTCGTACGGTAGATTACGGTAGATTTTGGTCGGTGTCGGTGGACGGTGTCGGTGTACTTTCCAGTTTGCCAAATAAAACAAACGCACTCAATCCGATACTTAAACTTGAATTTATTCGACTGTTATGGAATAATACAAAAAATAATTAATATGTTTATATTCTTGAAAACAGAGATTAAAAGTTAATATTAAAATTAAAATTCTCAAAAAATCTTTTTATATCATTGAACATGCTAAAACCGTTGGCAACTCTCCTACGAATTTCAATATAAGATTTTATGCTATTTTCCTAGAAATTATTAAAAAATTATGTATCATTATGTGTAAACTGATATTTTCTATTTATTTCCTTTGTGCCGACGGTTTGTTTTAGGTATTAAGGTTTTTATAGCACTTTTACTATCAAACCGTTGGCGATTTCATAAAACCGTCGGCAGAACCGTCGGCAAAGCCACGATCGTGCCTGAAAATATAAATTACCGAAGGATATCAAGGCAGTTACTTATTATGAGCGCGCGAAACGCGCGCGCAAATTTTTCGCGCGCGAAATCGCACCACACCGCATGCATTCCTAAGCCTAAGCAAAGCCTTAAAAACAACCTACTTTTTTCGCGCAGCTATTTGTTAAAGTTTAAGTTGTTTTTAAGGTATTGCTTAGGCTTAGGAATGCATGTGGTGTGGTGCAATTTATAAAAAATTCGCGCGCGAAAAATTCGCGCGCGCGGAGCGCGCGTTTCGCGCACTCATAATTAGTAACTGCCGATATCAATCCATACACACGATACTTCATGCAAAATTTACTGCAGGGACTTATATGATATGGACGTTCAATTAATAAATAGGCGTGGATGAATCTTACTTTGCCAGCAGTCTTACTTTGCCATCAGTTTTTTTGTCTTACTTGGCCAGCAACAGTCTCGCTTTGCCATCAAGAGTCTCGCTTTGCCATCAACGGAGTCTTACTTTGCTATCGTCATTAAAAACACGCAGACCTTATAAAAAAAATTTAAAATGTTTAATTTAGCATTGTGACAAAAAATACGAGTATTTAATTTATTATGTTTAATAAAAATGTTTTAGCTATAATTAAAATATTATCCACTAAATGGGTCCATATAAAAACACCATGGACAAATTCGCCATAGGCCAAAATCACCATAAACATTACAAAAATCACCATAAGGTGGTGTAAATTCACCATAAAAATAACGCGTTTGCAATATTTTGTTTAAATTTTGACATTTGGAAAACGCAACAAAATTTTATCATGATAAAATTTAGCTTGATTTTAGGGCTTTGCTTAGGCTTAGAAAAAAATTAAAACTAAGCTAACTAACTAACTAATTAAATTTATGATTAAAACTTAGTTTTTTTGAACACATTTTAGTTTGCAACAAAATTTTATCATGATAAAATTTAGCTTGATTTTAGGGCTTTGCTTAGGCTTAGAAAAAAATTAAAACTAAGCTAACTAACTAACTAATTAAATTTATGATTAAAACTTAGTTTTTTTGAACACATTTTAGTTTGCAAAAATTAACATTTTTTAAAATTTTATTATTGTGGCCTTTTAAAATTATCTTAATGAAGTATTTCTGTAAAAAAGATGTTGATGGCAAAGTGAGACGCACGTGATGGCAAAGTGAGACGCACGTGATGGCAAGGTGAGACAGCTATTTGATGACGAAGTAAGACTGCTTGCAAAGTAAGACACCTGGGCCGAAATTCACAAAGAGGGATAATCCTCGGGTTAGCTTGCACTTTACAAACAATCGATTGTTTCTCAGTTAAAAAATCATCATTTTCAAAAATTTAAAAATCTATCATTAATTCCAGACAGTTTTCTTTAATTTAAGTTTCTACTTGTTGTTCAACGTGTAACTGGCAAAAAGTTGCAGCTAAAATGCCAAATGGTATCAAAATAAGCAAAATTTGGGAAAAAAATGCATTTAATTTCGACACTTTTCAAGGACCCCCTTGATCGAGTTTCAGTGCAGTGCTATGACCCCTACACATTTCAACGTTGTCTTTTAACTATTTACAACTACAATTTAACACCCAACCACTTAATTCAACCCGTTTTTACCTACAGCAATATGTGTGCCGAAATTTGCACTATCAGGGCCGTAGCCAGGAGGGGATTGGGGGATTAATCCCCCCTTAAATTCTGGGAAGGCAAAAAATTTTGTAAGGGTCCCCCCTTTGGTTTTTTTAAAAAATTAGAAAATTTTCCAAATCACTCTGTAATGTATTAAAGCTATTTAAAATGAATTATTTAAAGTGATTTAGGTTCATGCAAGCTCTTATTTATAAAAAAAGGAATTATTTATAATTCAAAACATTAGTGCAGTGAGTTTAAAAATATTGTATTTTTGTTTTGTGTGAATATATTTGCATAAAACTATTTTATTTTGTTGTATTTATTTAAAAAAAACAACAGGAAATAAATAAAGATTCAGTATTAAAATTTAGGTTTCCTGGTGCCTTTTAAAAGCTTAAAATTAAAACATTTTCCACCCCGGGGGGCATTCTGCCCCCCAGACCCCCCTGACAAGAGGCTCCGCCCCTTGACTCCGCTAGGGGGCTCCCGCCCCCCAGACCCCCCTTGTGGGCCCTTATAAAGCACTTTCCGAAAAATCCCCCCCTCAATTGAAATCCTGGCTACGGCCCTGACTATTTCATTTTATAACGATTGCTCACTACAGACGCAACGTAGAACCACGGGGACTAAAAATTCATTCGGAAAATAGACTAAATTTTACCAGGACAGTTTAATTTTTAAACCAATTTATTGCGTAATCATGAAATGCCCATGTTCTAAAAACGAGTTACGATTTTATTTTTTATAAATCACACAATTTCACATGAAAATATCATAACATAAAAAATAAAAAGTTCACGACAGTCATCTAATTATCTCTTATTTGAGCTATCAACGTCGTATTTCGTCCAGGATTACCAAAGATATAGTCCAAAATCAAAAAAGCCCAATTTGGAAAAGTGCTGAAATTAAATGCACTACCCCCTGTCCCCCACATATTCTAACCTACGTTATGGATATATAACATTTCAAAGTTCAGTTTTGTCGCCACTCCGCGTCATTTTTGTATAGACTATTTTACGACTTTTAAACACACGTACATACATAGCATGGAAAAGTGCTTGAATATGAATTTGCAATTTTTATGCATTGAAAAGGATTTGCAAATTTTTCTGCTGCACAGTTTCTAATATAATTTTTTGGGCGGCCTTAGGTTAAAAGAGTACTAAACAATCTAAAAACAGGGTTATTAAAAAAATCTAAAAACGAAATCGTTTACCTATATTAATTAAAAAGAACTTTTAAGTTTGTTAATGTTTCTTTGACCACAATACTTTTCAGAAATAAAACTTTTAAAAATATGGTTACTGATTCGGATAAACTTCTAATCAAGGTCGGAAACCGTCCGGAACTTTATTACAAGCCAGAAAAAACATACATGGACAGAATTAACCAGGCAAATAGCTGGGAAGTAGTAAAAAAAAAGAGTAAAAAGTAAAGAGTTACCGACATTTTCTTAGCTCTACACGCGGACGAAATGCTCTTCAGCGGTGGCAATGCCACGGGACCGGGACAATTCGCTCCCGCCAATTCGCTCCCGGACAATTAGCTCCCGGGACAATTCGCTCCCGGGAGTTTTTATAAACGCAAATCTTATCAAATCAACTTCATTAGGGACAATTCGCTCCTGGGACAATTCGCTCCCGAAAGTTTTATAAACGCAAATCTTATCAAACCTACTTTATTAGGGACAATTCGCTCCCTGGAGAATTCACTCCCTGCTCAATTCGCTACCGGCATTTTTAATAAACTCGATTTTTTTAAAGTAATTCATTCAGACGAAATTAATGATTTTTTAGCTATTGTTTGTAAAAATGATGAGTAATTTATACAATGATTTAATTGTCATATAAACTAACCTATATTTTGTTAGACTCACTTAAAAATAAATGAACATAACGGAATGCTTAGTTTTTGTGTATTATATTGTAATTATAAAAACAATGTTTATTATATCCATTTAACAATTTTTTATATTTTATTACTAACCAAAACAATTTCTTTAAAAGGCACATAAACAACGTTAAAAATATGAGAAACAACGCATTAAAATTAACAATGAGATCATATGAATGCATTTAAATAAGACAACAATTTTAATTTGATTTGAAAAAAAAAAACAACTAATAGCTAAACTAAAGATTAAATCGTTAGTTTAAATTAAATTAGTCTTGATTTGCTAGTTTAAAGGTATGCTTAGTTTTTGTGTATTTTATTGTAATTAAAAAAACAATGTTTATTATATCCATTTAACAATTTTATTATTTTATTTTATTTAATTTTAATTTAATTTAATTTTATTATTTAATCATTCGTTCGCAAAAACAGCCAACTTGCACCATATTAAAGTGAATTCAAACACCAAACTATGAATTCATTCCGATGTAAACAAACATTAGTGGAGTTATTAGAATATGACATATTTTTTATTTATGGTTATCTGTATTTTTAACACTGAACAATTTTCTTTTAAATTGAAGGATTTTGACTGTCGTGTTTTTTATTTATGGTTACCTGTATTTTTAATTTTATTAATTATTAGATATAAAACACAAGAAAATATAAAAATCTAAGAGCATCATTGTATTGCTAATTAAAACTAAACTTGAAAATTGCTCTGAAAATAAAGCAGGAAAAAGGGACGATTTCTCCCTGGGAGTATGTTCAGAGTTCAGACAGTAAAGCTGTTGACGAGTCTGAAAACTCCGTACTAACCCTTGGAAGTTCCAGCTTATTTCTGTGCTAACTTCATAAATAACTAAAGAGCAGTACCAGAAGATATTTGGTCAAATTTTATTTGGAACATTTTTTAAATTCAAAAATATAGTCCTAAAAATGCGGATAAAATAATTTAAAGCATGTTTTGAAATTAAAAATAAAAAAAAAAAACAAAAAACTGAGCGCTGCAAAGCCAGACAATGAACTCGGCGGCGAATTGATGCATGCACATAACACGGTGGAAATTTACAAAACACAAATAATTTCTTTATTAATTATAATTATTTATATTATTTCTGCACCGAAGAATTAAAACCTTAAAAAATTGATAAGTAAATAATTATAACAACAATGAAAAAACAAACATTTTAATCAATACAAATCTGCTTTCAAGCACTCGGAAAGTTTATTTCATATAACATATAAAACATGAAAACTCATTCACAAAATTTAAAATGTTTTTAACTTTCACAAACGCTTTCAAGATTTCCACATAAAGTTTATCCCAAAATGTGTGAAACATTATGGCGTAATATGTTATGGTGTGATATTTTGTTTTTTGCTTTGCTTTTTATTAAGATATGATTATATATTATTGATATGTTCTCTTCAGGTTAAGCTGAAACAAAATATTGTATTAATTTAAAACAAAAAAGTTAAGCATTTCTGGAATTGGAGTTTATTTTTTGAAAGTTATTTATATCATTGCGTTTGCACCAACAAACTGTTAATGCCAAGTTTTTTAATAAATTCTTGATTATTGCAAGAATTAGTTTATATTTTAATACAACTTATTTTTCTCATTGTGGAAAATTTTTTGGAATATAGGGTAGCTGACCTAATTTCGGCCACCTTTTTTATTTTTTTGGATATGTTTTTCTGATTTTTCCAATCGATTCGAAATTTGGTCTAAAAATCGAACGATAGCTATTTTTTTTATTCCAGTACAAAATTTTAAAATTTCTGTTACACTTCAAGATCAGTAGAGGTTTACACTTTTTTTATAGTGGCCGAAATTAAAGCGTGAGCCATTAACTTCGGCCACCTAGAAAAAACTGGCTCTGAACAATGACGACGATTAATTCAATGTACACACACACAGGTTTCCGGAAGAAACGGAAATAATTCATGTATAACGGTGGTTAACTAATAAACATGAGTAAAAAACATAGATAACAGCTTGTTTTAGAAAAATGTTGAAAAAAGAGCAAAATAGTTAGTTAGTTGTCTAAACTTTTATGCTCATTTTTTTAGTTCCAACGTTATATACCAATTACGTTTAATTCTTCTCGAGACCTTTGTGTACATTGAATTAACCGTCGTGATTGTTTATAACTAGGGTAGTGTATTTAATTTCGGCACTTTTCCCAATTGGGCATTTTTGATTTTAGACTATATCTTTGGTAATCAAGGACGGAATACGACGTTTGATAGCTCAAATGAGAGCTAATTATATGTAGATGACAGTCGTGAGCTTTTTATTTGTTATGTTGTGATATTTTCATGTGATATTGTGTGATTTATAAAAAATAAAATTGTTACTCGTTTTTAGAACAGGGGCATTTCATAATTAGGCAATAAATTGGTTTAAAAATTAAACTGTCCTGGTAAAATTTAGTCTGTTTTCAGAATTTTTAGTCCCCGTGGTTCTACGTTGCGTCTGTGTTAAGCAATCGTTATAAAATAAAATCGTATAATTTCGGCACACATATTGCTGAGGTAAACACAGGTTGAATTAAGTGGTCGGGTGTTAAATTGTAGTTGTAAATAGTTAAAAAACAACGTTGAAATGTGTAGGGGTCATAGCACTGCACTTAAACTCGATTAAGGGAATACTTTTAAAAAGTGCCGAAATTAAATGCACTTTTTTCCCAAATTTTGCTCATTTTGATATCATTTGGCATTTTAGCTGTAACTTTTTGCCAAATACATGTTGAACAACAAGTAGAAGCTTAAATTAAAGAAAACTGTCTGGAAATAATGATAGGCTTTTAAATTTTTGAAAATGATGATTTTTTGACTGAGAAACAATCGATTATTTGTAAAGTGCCGAAATTAAATGCATACATTTAATTTCGGCAATTTTCCGTTTTTTTAAAAACTCATTTAATTAAGTAAAAAAACATTTTTCGTACAGTGAAACTTTTATGACGCAACGCAGTATTGTGAAGGCTTCAAATTGAGCTATCAAACATGAAAATCGGGCCATACAGTGAAAATTTACATTGGAAAAACGAAAAAGTGCCGAAATTAAATGCACTACCCTATTGCCAAAACGAACAATAAAAATATTTAAAGGTTGCAAATTTATCCTTAGTTATTGTTCTTGGCACATATAACTTAATTTTTTCCGGCTTGCAAACAAATCATTGTATAAATTACTCATCATTTTTACAAACAATAGCTAAAAAATCATTAATTTCATCTGAAGGAATTACTTTAAAAGAATCGAGTTTATTAAAAATGCCGGTAGCGAATCGGGCAGGGAGCGAATTCTCTAGGGAGCGAATTGTCCCAAATGAAGTTGGTTTGATAAGATTTGCGTTTATAAAAACTTCCGGGAGCGAATTGTCCCGGGAGCGAATTGTCCCGGGAGCGAATTGTCCCGGGAGCGAATTGTCCGGGAGCGAATTGTCCCGGGAGCGAATTGTCCGGGAGCGAATTGGCGGAAGCGAATTGTCCCCAATTCCAATGCCACCCCAGTGTGAACCACGCGGTGGCAATGCCACCGGTGGTATTCCTGGCGGTGGCATTCCACAGGTGGCATTACCACCTCAGTGTGAACCGGGCTTTAAAGTTGTTCTGCACGGTTCGCTTCGAAAAACCCGCAGTTTTGCATTTGTGTAAATTATCTTAGCTACACCGTTATTTTTCATAACATGTTTTTTAAATATGCGGAAATTTTAGGTTTTTAAACAGAAGAATTATCCATTATCGTATTAGATGCCAGCCTTTGAAAAGATGAGCCGTTTAGATGCAAGGCTGTTTTCTACATAAAATTTAATATTCTTTTTATTCATTGTTTCAAAAACATAGAAATTTCATTCATTCAACGTATTCAATTCAATCTATAAAATTCCATGAAATTATAAAATATAAAGTTGCGTATAACAGTGCCTGCTGAGTGGAATGCCTCGAGTACAGCTTCGCGTTAAATTGCAATGTTTTAAATGACGGCGTTTACAAAAAAAAAACTAGTTTAACTATAATTTCATGGAATTTTCCGGAATAAATTATAACAACCTAATTCAAAACGGCTGAAATTACAAAATAATTCTGCACCCAGGTTTACCGGATCTGAAGTTTATACACTCAAAAAGGTTTTATCTGACTTCGCCGAACAAACGCCTCTTTTTAACGTTCTGCAGTAAAAAAGGCACAAACCAAGGCAGAGAGAGGGGTTTGAGAGCAAAGAGGGAGCGGGCGTCCCATTTAAGTAACACCCAAGGAAGGTTTTATCACAATTATAAAATTTGCAGAAACCTAAATGTTATTAGTAACATAATA
Organism: Microlaimidae sp. YZB2_3; assembly: GCA_030248175.1. NCBI lineage: Eukaryota > Metazoa > Nematoda > Chromadorea > Desmodorida > Microlaimidae > Microlaimidae sp. YZB2_3. Next base: position 33,436 of record JASAMX010011301.1, on the reverse strand, counting down.
TATTTTGTATTTTTTTGTAGCCTTTACGCAATTTTAAAAATAAATTCGAACTGTTCATAATCGTGGACTCTGGTATAATATTGTTTTGCTTTAGGTCAGTAAGTCATGTTCTAATTTGTAAAATATTGAGTTGAGTGTAATATTCTGTAAAAACAAACAAGGTAGTTTTTATACTTAAATATATTATTTCTGCTATTAAACATTCTCCAGTATTTCCTGCAATTCTTCATTTCGTTTACGCAACATTTTAGTCCTGGAGGCTGCTGCTTCCGGGTTATTTTTGCTCGCATACTTGCGGCGAGGGATGTTATTTAGTATGGCTTTTTCCCAGTCCTCGTGATCGAAGGCGTCCAGCAGAATGCCCAGAATTTGATTGAGCGGAAGGGATTTTCCGCCAGCACGCCAGCTTAAACAGACAATAATAATAATAATAATAATAACGCAAAAAGTAATAATTATAGATCTTAAAATTTCTAATATATTTAATTCGAGCAAACCTTTTTACTGAAAATAAAAAAAAATAATAAAACCGAATTTTTTTTTTTTAATTTGTTCTATCGGATCGTGGGGACCCCAAAATTTTTACCTGCAGTAGCCCAAAAAGGGGGGGGGGAGGTGGGGGTTTACTAGAACCCCCATAACCCCCTCCCCCTGGCTTTGTTTGTTTGTGATTCAACCGTTTCTCTCCTAAGCGTTTTCTAAAAATTACAGATTCAATTCCAACCCTCCTGTCTGTTGATGACAAAATACGAGGCGCAAAATTTAGGTGTAATTTTTTTCTCTTTGTTCGAACTATGTTGCCGTTATAAGACTTTATATGGCGCTTTTTGCAATGATATTTTCTTCAAAATCACTTTGCAATGTGTTTAACTAACTGCGCATTTTAAGATTCCGTTAATTTCGGCCACCTTAAAATTTAGGCGAAAGAACCTGCCGTTTTTTGCTGTTTTTAAATATCATCGTACTACCGTATTTATAAAGAATTTCTTTTGCTCGTTTGATTTTTTTTGACGTTTTTTAATCCAAAAATAAAAATTGAACAAAAAATACAAGTTATTAAAACTTGTTCTTTTAAGGTTTTAACATAATTATTTAAAGTGCTGCTAATAACTATTAAAGTTTGCAAACGGAAAAAAATTAAGTTATTTGTACCAAGAACAATACCTAAGGATACACTTGCAACCTTTGAAAATTTTTATTGTTCGTTTTGGCAATAGTTATAGCCAGTTTTTTCTAGGTGACCGAAGTTAATGGTTCGCGCCTTGATTTCGGCCACTATAAAAAACAACTTTAAAACTCCACTGAGCTTTAACTGTAACAGAAATTTAAAAATTTTGCACTGGAATAACAAAAATAGCTATCGTTTGATTTTTAGACCAAATTTTGGGTCGATTGGAAAAATCAGAAAACACTTGTCCAAAAAAATTAAAAAAAGGTGGCCGAAATTAAGTCAGTTACCCTACATACTTTACATATCTGTCGAAAGGCAGTTTGTAGCTAGGTATGTTTAGTTGACGGGCTTTGGTAATTGTGGCTCTGGACAGTCCGTGCTGCTTGTCTACCATTCCGCCGATAATGTAAACCTTATCAGAATCCATTTTACCCAACATGCTCCTGAAAATTTTTGAAAATGTTATTCGCTAAATTATGAAGGTTGTTTGTGAGTTTTATATGCGTAATAGCTTGTAATAGACTGTCTTAATTTCAAAAACTAGTGAATTTCACTTAATTAAAGAACACCTCAAAAGTAAAAGAGTTTATTGAATTTTTAGTATTATTGAAATTGAGCATGGATATCACTAAACCCATAATTAAATTATACTTTTACGACTTGTAAGTATAGAAATTAAGTATTTTTTTAAACGCGAGCTTTATTTAAGGAATTATAGAAGGGAGTTCGACCAAAAGCCCCGTCAATATAGAAAATTTCAAAAAATCTATTTCTTTTACCTTAATAAAATTTCAAAAAATTTATTTCCTTTTAGAATTGTATCGATGCTGGCTGAAGCGTTAGTACATTTCAAGATAAAATATATAAAAAATAAAAGAAAAATTAATTTAATTGACAGTTTAGCGTTTATCTCAAAATCCTACCGAAACGGGTTTTTCTGAAGAAAAAAACAAACGCTCCGACGTAAATTACAAATTCAAAAGGAACACACTCTGGAGCATTTTGGATAATAATAATGGTAATGTCGAAAATTCGATACATTAACTTGTTTTTATATTGAGAAAAGATTTTGTTTTTGAAGTGGGAGAATAAGAAGGTTGGAAAAGAAGGGTTTCGGAGTGGAGGGTTGGGGGGAGGGGACTTTGAGGGGGAACGCCCTCCAACTTTGAGAAATGAATAAAAAATGTCTTCAAAATGACTTTGAATTAGCCAGTTCTAAACTGAATTTTTGGGGTCAAACTGACTTTATTACGCAAAAGCTTGATTTGATTTAATGGGACGCCCAATAAAAAATGGGAAATTGCTGTTCATATCACCTTACACAATATTAGCACTCACTACTTATACAGGCTAGTGCAACATGATAATGATTAAGGACAACCTTAAAAATGCAATAAAAGTTTTGTTGACTTAAAATTAGCTTTTTAATCTTTTTTTTAATCAAAATCGAAAAAACAATAGGATAAAAATGCACTCCAGAAAAAAACACAAGATGGTAAAAATGTGTTCTTCTCAGATTTTAATTTGAATTCCCTTCTTAAAATTGGGGTTTAACCCATCTTCGTTTCCAATTCAACATCCTTCTTCTTCATGATTATTATTTAATCTAACCATTATATCAAACCTATTGATTATTATAAGTCGTTTTTAAAATAATATAATTGTTTTCATTCATTTATGATCACCGTTTTATTTTAAAAACAACCGCATAAACCAGGATATTATTTTCTTATAATCGAAAATACCTCTAAAACTGACTGGTCTATAATCTTCCTGTTGTCCAAAGCAACGAACACTATAAAATTTATCTTTTTTCTGCTCTATTTTTAAAGCATTTTTCAAGGCTAAGTTTTTAAACTTTACGTTAGTATTTAATTTAATATAAAAAATGTAAAAAACAGGTATCCTAAATAAACCTAATTCGCGTATAATTGACGGATTTGAATAAATCTTTTAGGTAACTGGACGTTAATTACAATCGCAATCGTTCTATTATTAGATTAATAAAACTCTGAATATCATACCTGGCGTCTGGACTTAAATACACTAATTTGTCTTTCGGATACAAGTCTAGGAAGGATTTGTCACTATTATTGATCCCAATATGATTTTCTATGCTCGCCTATAATAATCTCTATTTTAGTAAAAATTCTATTGTTAAATTAACTTTGCTTAGGACACAATGCCCAGAATCAAAGACATTAAACTCTAAAAACCAATAAAATATAAATTTGGCAAGTAGTGAGACAAACCCTGATATTTCCACATATTGGTCAATTTGTAAAATTTTATCAGTTAAGAGTGTAAAAATCTTACCGAAGCTTCTGGCGAGCCGTAACGTTCTTCATAAAGTACATGCAAGAATCTTTTGCAGAGTTTTTTCCACCAATCAGCGTCTCGGAAGGGACCAATATCAGTAAGAACAATGTCAGCGGGTTGTCGGTGCTCTCGATTAGTACTATACATACTTTGAATCTGACCCATAGTTAAGCACCTAAAATATTCTTTTAAAGTGTCGGAGTTTAAACTGTTTTCGGTTGGTGGTAATTTCTTCATATTTTTTTTATTCAGACCTATAATTAACAAAATATAATCGACTTCAACTACGTCATCTCATTCAACAGTGCTAAAATTAGTTTATAATGTATTTTCATTGTTGTTTGGATTAAATGTATAAGAACTTTTCCTTAAAACTATCTTATTGTAGCTTCCTTCGGGGACCACAATAATTTTTAATTTTATCGTCATGAAGATTGTAGACCGCATGGAAACTTTCTGGAATTACTAATCCTTTTTTCTACTCTCAATACAAAATCAATCAGCAGCGTGAAAAAATAAATTGTTAAAGTTTCACTTTAGGGTAGTGCATTTTAATTTTGGCACTTTTCCAAATTGGGCATTTTTGATTTTTGGACTATATCTTTGGTAATCCTGGACGGAATATGACGTTTGATAGCTCAAATGAGAGATAATTATATGTAGATGACTGTCGTGAGCTTCTTATTTGTTATGTTATAATATTTTCATGTGAAATTGTGTGATTTATAAAAAATAAAATTGTTACTCGTTTTTAGAACATGGGCTTTTCATGATTACGCAAAAAATTGGTTTAAAAATTAAACTGTCCCAGTAAAATTTAGTCTATTTTCCGAATTTTTAGTCCCCGTGGTTCTACGTTGCGTCTATGGTGAGCAATCGTTATAAAATAAAATAGTGTAATTTCGGCACACATATTGCTGTAGGTAAAAATGGGTTGAATTAAGTGGTCGGGTGTTAAATTGTAGTTGTAAATAGTTAAAAGACAACGTTACAATGTGTAGGGGTCATAGCACTGCACTTAAACTCGATTAAGGGGGTCCTTTTAAAAAGTGCCGAAATTAAAGGCACTTTTTTCCCAAATTTTGCTCATTTTGATACCATTTGGCATTTTAGCTCTAACTTTTTGCCAGTTATACGTTGAACAACAAATAGAAGCTTAAATTAAGGAAAACTGCCTGGAAATAATGATAGGCTTTTAAATTTTTGAAAATGATGATTTTTTGACTAAGAAACAATCGATTGTTTGTAAAGTGCCGAAATTAAATGCACATATTTAATTTCGGCAATTTTCCATTTAAAAAAAAAACTGAATTAATTAAGTGAAAAAACTACTTTCGTACAGTGAAACTTTTGTGACGCAACGCAGTATTGTAAAAGCTTTAAAATGAGCTATCAAACATGAAAATCGGGTCATACAGTGAAAAGTTACATCGGAAAAACAAAAAAGTGCCGAAATTAAATGCACTACCCTATTTGGAATTTTCATGACAGTAAAACTCTTGCGTTATTATCAGGCAACACATGTGTTGTTTAACATTATAAAAATCGTCGATTTCTCGTTTATAAATTGATATCATATCATTATATTTAATAAATTTCCCGATATTATTTTATTACCTGAGAACATTTAGCATAACATTGTTTTACTACCGAAAATACTTAAACGTAAAAAAATATATCTCACATAAGAAGACAGAAAAAAAAGTTCCAGGTACTGTCCTGTCGTTTTTAAGCAAGCACTAGATAGAATGCGATTTTTTATGAATCAATAAATAGAAAACATTTTTGATAAAAAAAGGACCCGCAGTTCGAATTCTGACTAAAATTCATGACACAACCAGTTCTCACAGCCCAGTTTTTTATATGATTAAAATGGGCGACATTAAATTGTCCACCGCTTGATAAAGTAGATTTTTTTATAAAAATTTCATTTAATGATCGCAATACTTTCGGCTAAAACACTAGCCGCATTTTTTTCATTTTTAATTGCAAAATACTGTGCTTTTAAAAAACAATAAAACAATACGATAAATAAAAAAATGTTTGGTATGTTTTGTTTACCTGCATGTATGATTAAGGTGTGGCAACCAGGACAGATCAATGGCGATCTTTGGCCCAAACTGCATTGCAGTAGCTACTCTGTACTCTTGCATTCGGTTTATTCTGCAAACATAATTATACTGATAGATAATAAATAATACAACATAACTTAATACAAGTCAATGTACAATACGGTTTTTAATTATATTAGATAGTGGTGTGATAATTTTCTAATGCGTTTTTTTATGCTAAAATTAATTTCAATCGTTTTGGTGACTCTTTTTATGGCTGATTGGAGCTTGGGGTGAGAAGAATTATGATATTTTTAGTTTAAAAGTTGTAATTTTTTTCTATATATTTTTAATTTGTTTAATTTTGTTTCTATTTTTGCATTAAAATATGAGCCGAAACCGGAACCCAGCTCGATATTGACTGTTTATGTTGACTTAGGATTTTCAAACCCGAAGTTACCATGATGTTTTTGGTCGGGTCCGCTAGGAGGGGGGTCCACCCCCAAGTGGAAGGCGAAAATTTTTTAGGGGGATCCACGGGGGTCTGGACCCCCTGATTTTTTAAGGGGGGGTCGACCCCGGGTGCAAGATTTCAAATTTAGGGGGGTCCAATTTTTTAACAAAAATTTTTAAACTCAATAATTTAAGTGTTTTTAGGTATAATATTAAATTTTATGCACTGAAACCGCATATTTAGGCCTAAAAAGTGTATTTAAACACTGGTTTTAACTAAAAAACCGTGTTTTTGACAGTAAATAAAAAAATATACTTCTAAATTGGTCGGTAGGGGGAGGGGGGTCAGCCTCGCTAGGGGGAGGGGGGTCAGCCCGGCCCGCTTTTGCTTTGGGGGGGTCTGGATTTTTCTATGGATTTTTTCTAGGGGGGGGTCCAAAATTTTGGCTCTAGGGGGGGTGGAGCCCTCTGTCCATCCCCCCAAAAATTCTATGGAAGTTACTCTTCTTAGTAGTTAAGTCATCATCGTGGCGAAAGCCCGTTATAATTACATGTTATTATAAAGATAATTTGTGTAGCTAAGATGTGTTTATTAAAAAAAGATGATTAAAGGGTAACTAAGAATGCCAGTTGTTTAAAACGTTATCATAAAATAATTTCTTTTACACTTTAAAAAATATTTATCTAATTATCCAACCTTGTTTTATCAAATTTTAGAAAAATATGGTTATAACCCAGTCCGTAACATATGTGATCCCTAGCTTCCTGCTGCTTCATGGCCCGTTTTTCAGCCATCCACTTGTTCTTTAAATCTTGTAAAATTATTTTCTCTTCTGCTTCTAAATACAGCAACAGCCATTATAAATGATATTCCGTTGTTGGAAAGTTGTTGTTGTTATTAGTGATGTGCCCAGGAGCTCCGAGCTCCGGAGCTTCAGAGCGGAGCTCCGCTTTTAGAAGCTCTGGAACAACCCCCGGAGCTCCGGAGCGCTACCCTATTTTTTTAATAAATTTATGAATAATTAAAGAGTGATGCCATATATTATTTGGTGAAATTTTTTGCAAATTAATTTTGTTTCAAAACTTATATAAACTTATTTTAAAAATGCAAATAAAGTATTTTTTAAGCTTAAATAAACTTAAAACAGCTTATTTAAGAGGCAAAGCTCCGAAGCTTCCTCCGCTTTAAATGCCGGAGCTCCGGAGCATGCTGTTGGAGGGTAGGAACATCACTAGTTGGTATAAGCTTCTGTTATAAAACTTTGGATATACAACAAAATGACCCCCATGCAGAAATGCTTGGTCTACAAATTCTTCTCAACAACCCTAATCTTTCAATCTTGAACATTTTACATTTCTCCATCCAGCTCTTGCAATTCCAACTACCAACAAGACATCAACCATCCCAGAATAGCATTCTACTGGGAAATATTAACGCACTCCACGGCCTCTGGTATTCAAGCCTCACAGACGCAAGAGGAAAGTACATTGCAAACAGCATAAACAATTTGAATATGGCATCTCTATACAAGAATATTCTAACACGCATTCCATCTACTAATGGAAACCCAACATCTCCATTCAGATTTCTCCTTAGTCTCAGATTCACTCCTCACCTCAACAGACTGGCATACACAAACGACGTTAAGCTCAGACCACCTTCTGATAATCTTCAGCATTCAAAGTACTTCGACAATAGAGCCAACAACTAGGAAAACTGTTACAAACCTTAACAGTTACACAAATGAAATAGAAACAAAATTATCCAGCATCCCCAAACTAACAGAGGTCAAACGAGATGAAAAATGTTTAGATTAATCTTGAATAAAGCTTCCGCGCACAACATCCCTGCCAGTTGTTGCAAAAATTTTCAGCCCGACCTTACTCCAGAAACAATTCAGCTCATCAAAGAGCGTGAAACACTTTGCCAAACCAACCCACACTCCGCCTGAATACAAGAGCTCAACAACAACATTCGCAACCAAATTCGCTCCAACGCCACCAAAAAATGGCACCACTTTTTGGAAAACTTCAGCCACAAAGCCAACCCAACAAAACTCTGGAAAACAATAAAATCACTGGACAATAAACCCTCACCCTCACTAAATTCAGCAATAAATTTTAATGGAATTCAAATAAATAACCCTTTAGAAATGGCAAACAAATTCAACAAACAATTCATACCAAATAAACCCTTTAAAACTCCAAAAAAAACCCGTAATCTTTTCAGAAATATAAAAAAACTTATCCAGGATCCAGCCGAAAATAAAACCGCACAGGTCGGAAAAAGCAGATGAAGACAGCAAACAACTCAACAGCTTTTGGCCCAGACAACCTAACCATATTTCACCTCAAAAATCTCGGTCCCCTTGGAATCAAATATCTAACTGATCTGTTAGACCTCTTTTTCTCAAAACAAACAACATACCGAACATATGGCAAACCTCATTCATAATACCACTACTAAAACCTGGAAAGGATTTCAACATTTCAAATTCCTACAGATCAATTTCTCTTCTCTGCCCAGCCATAAAAATTTTGGAAGCAATAATTCAACCGATCCTTCTCCAACATTTAAAACAGCACTCAGATCAGCATGGATTCAAACCCAAACATTCAATAACCACTGCCCTGTTTCAACTTCCCCAACTGACATAGCCACTGGATTCAACTAAAAAGCTACCCATGCGTCACAATAGTAGCCGCCCTGGATCTCACCAAGGCATTTGACACGATCAGCATAGATCTCCTAATAACAAAAATAGCCAACAGCACAATTCATGCCTACCTCATCAGATGGCTAAGTGATTACCTCAGAGGCAGGAACCAGCAAAACAATTTTCAGAGACTCAACTTCTAAAGCCAGGATAGTTCAAACAGGATTTCCCCAAGGCTCCGTAATCTCACCTTGACAAAAGTCCTTTGGACTTTGTCCAAAGGATGTTTTGTCATAAGTATGAACCAGCCCTAAGGGTTTCTTCAGAATGCAACCCCTGGACTGCTCCTCACTTCGTTGATAAGTAGTTCGTCTGAATACATTATACTTATTATTTTTTATATTGTGAAAAGTATTGCGGTAGATAAAAAACCTCTGCTATTTTAATTGTCAAACTTAAATCACCGCACCGCCCAAAAAATTGTTCAAGGCGAAAACTGCGCATAGTTTTTATGTGGAAGTGGATGCGCAACGCGGCTTTTATTAATTATTATGCATTCACTTTAAATTTTGAAACATAATTCAGCAATTAATTTATTTGGAATGTATATTTACTAAAAATATTCGAGAATTCTTCGTAAATTTATTTTTATTAAAAACATATTAGCTTAAAATAACAAACCATCATTTTAAAAGCAATATTTTTGCTATATATTTATAATTGCGAAAACTTCGAAATACCGCCAAATAGAATTATAATTGCATTTCCAATCTCTAAATATTTAAGAATTTTCTTTAAAAGGTGTTTTTTATCAAAAAATATTGGTTTAAATAAAAATAAAAGAGTTTAGGTTCAAAACCGTAATATTTTTCCCCTATTTTCTGCGGGAAAGCTAGCTATCACTGATGGAGTTGTAGACAGACACAACTTGATTTACTGATAGCTAGCACTTAGCATACCTAGCACTTCAGTGTGAACGAATCATATTTTTAACATGGGCTACAACTTTTTCGAGTGATAGCTATCATCTAGCACGTAGCACCTAGCATTCCAGTGTGAAACGGGCTTAAGTGTATGCTTTCAACATAATAATCTAAATTATTATTACGATAACCTAATTTTAGAACACTGCATTTATTAAAAGCTACTGACAATTGCCAAGATATTGACCACTCACAAAACTTACGCAGGTATGATTTAAAATTGTTCTGATATTCTCCTTTTTTAAATGAGCAATATAACTTTGTATCATCGGCAAACATTTTCACCTGACAGTCATTTCCAATAAAAGCAGGAAGATCATTTTATGTATAGCAAAAAAAAAGAAGTGGAGGTCATAGGGACCCGCGCTGGGAAACTCCACTCGCAACTTTAGCATAATCAGAATAAGTGTCTTTAGAAGTTTTTTGGAGTAAAAACTTTAAATCGCATTTAATCAAAACAATAATTCAGTTTTTTTTATTTGCAATTTTTTAAAAAATATCGATTTTTTTATTTTCTTAAAATTTTAAATTACGTTTTACTCTAGTGTTGTAAAAAGTTACTTTTACTTTTACTAAATAAAAGTAAATTAAAAGTAATAAAAGTAACGGATTTTGGATTACTTTTACTTTTACTCGACTTTTGAAATTTCAATTACTTTTACTAGACTTTTGAAGTTTCAAATATTTTTACTTTTACTTTTACTCCGATTTTACTCTGCAATTTTACTTAAATTAATTTAAGTAAAATTTAAGTAATTTCAATGGGTGGATTCCCTATGGGCTTGTTGTAAAAGTGAATGGCAGAAGATAATTTTTTAAGCCTCTAATACGCTAAAACCATTTATTTTGACTAAAAAACTTATTAAAATGATAATTTATACATAAAATTAGCAAAAAAACTTCAGAACAGAGCTCTGGAGCTCCAAAAACCGGTGTTTTGCTCCGTTTCGAAATTACTTTTATTATACTTTTACTCTTATTTTTACTTTAAAAAATAGCTTACTTTTACTTTGCTAAAATTAAAAAAACTACAAATTACTTTTACTCTTACTTTACTTAAAATTTTTCAAATTACTTTTACTTTTACCTAAAAAAATCCAAAATCAATACCTTTTACAACACTATTTTACTTCACAAAACTTCTAAAAGTTGCCCCCTAGTTTTCTTAAACGTTCCATAAAATTGTAGCAAAAACTGAATAAATCAAATTTTTTAAATCGCATAAAACTGTTTTGAGCTTCAAACTCATAGAACCATAACTCAAAATAGAACCGGTAAACGATGAAATTATTACTGTTGGATACAACATAATTCAGTTTTCGATCACACTCTACAGTTGTCAAGAATAAAATTAATATCAAAGTTGATATCTAACTTTTAGTAAATATCGTCATAACTTCAGTCACCTTAAGTTATGGTTGAATTATTGCTGAGATTTTTTTTATCCTTAGCATTTTTGTGATAAGCTTTTAAAGACCTGGCTAGGATTTAAAAAAACCGAGAAGAAATGAAGAATAAATTTAAAATTTTTAAAGGCACTTGCACTGGAACTCAGTTTATACATGAAGTATGCAATATACATACAATGTAAGCGTCACCATAATGGATAATTACCGTTCGTAGTATGCAGATCAACCGATAGAAATTTCGCGCGCTTTCGATCGGTTGATCTGCATACTACGAAAGATAAGTAAGTAGGAGATACGGTAATTATCTATTATGGTGACGCTTATTTATATTGCATACTTAATGTATAAACCGAGTTCCAGTGCAAGGTGCCTATATTCCTTAATTGTAATAAAAGCGTCACCGCTTTTCGCCTATAAGCAAATAAAACCTACCTAAACTCGATGATTTGCAGTATTGAATAACAATAAAACCAAAAACGGTTTAATATTATTAAATACCATACAAATTACTCAATTTGGAACAAAAATAGAATTTAAAAAAAAGTTGACTAATTTCTGTATAATTTGTGAAAAGAAGGGAATTAAAAAAATAATTAAGCGTTCTTATTAGTTTAAAAAATTTCATAACTCCACAATTTTAATTGGTCCGCTCATGTCTCCAATAAAAATTTACGAGGTCAGCCAAATATCATTCAACCATAGTTGGGTAACGACTACCATGAATTTTTTGATATTAATTGTTTTTAATTTTTACACTAGATGCTGAAGCGGTCGCAGACATAAATAACTAACCGCTGTTTGCTATTTTAGCGTTATCACTTCAGCGACTTTCCTTTATTCTTACCGAAAATCTTTAATATATAGTATTTTAATCAGTAAATCAGTAATAAGGCAATAAAAAAACTGAGCTTTTTTGCTCCTGAATGAGCTATGTTTTTATCTAAAAAATTATGAAACTGAGGAGGAAATATCGATTTTAAAATATAACGTAAGAATACAAAAAAAAATTAAGTCCAAAGTTTACCCTCGTTTTACAAATATGATTGGGGAGGAATCGCGAGGATAAATCGCCCCATGGGGCTCCTGCGCAACCGACGATAACTATCAAAGTTGTTGGCAACGGTCGTAAAATTGTTTTGTTCCCAGTGGCGATAAAAATATAAAGCTTTAAGGTTTCGATATTTTGAACACCAACTTCAAGATTTGAAATGTTTTTAACCTAGAAATCAACATGTAACAAGTATTTTAAAATGTCAATTAAACTTACATTTTTATATGCTACTTTTATTTCATTAGTGTGATGTGAAATAAGGTACACGTACATCTAATAATATTTTATCTAATAATAGTTTAACTATGAGGTTGAACAGATTAAGACAGGATAACAAGAGCAGATTGACTTATAACTTACACAATAATTTTAACAAAAAAACTTGGAATTTATAATAAAATAATTGAAATTTACCAAATCAGGAATGAACATTTTGCATGAAAATTGGGTAGCAAAATCAAATACGTTAGGTGATGGTAGGTGGGGAAAGTTGAAGGCATAGTTAGGCAAAAGGGGGGGGGGGTGGGGGGTTATTACCCCCAAAATCCCGATTACTGCCGACACTATCCTCCCCTAAAATTTGGGGGTTCCCAGTCAGAGATGGACAAGTTGGTCCGGAGTGGGGTGGGGGTTAAACCCCAAACTAGGGGGGGGGGATTGAAATCCGAGAAACGCAAAATACCCATATCGTTTGTTTTCTGGAGTTCATTTTACTCATATCGTTTTTCGATTTTAAAGAAAAAAATAGGTAAAAAACGCTAATTTTAAGTCTAAAAGCCCTTATTATTGCATTTTTAAGCTTTTTATTGTTTAAAACATTCATTTTGACCTCAAAACTTAAGTTTGGAGGCAGTTAGAAGTCATTTTAAACACAATTTTTTCTTCATTTTTCTAAAATTGGAGGGGGCGGTGTTAACCTTTTCTTTCCCCCCCATTTCTGAGTAAGGAGGTTAAACCCCCTTCTCAGAACTTGGGGGGTTAAACCCCCTTCTCAGAACTTGGGGGGTTAAACCCCCTTCTCAGAACTTGGGGGGTTAACCCCCAATCCCCCTTCTGTGCCCATGTATGGTCCCAGTACTAAACGCTAAAAATGGGGTATTTGACGTATACCCCAAATTTTTGGGACACCCCCTCCCCCTAATTTCGGGCGTCGGGTATACCTCCCCCCAAAAAACCGGAAGACTGCCCACATATGGTTAAAGGTAGAAACTAGTAATGTTCCTACTCTCCAATACCATGCTTCCTAGCTCCGGCCATTTGAAGTGGAAGAAACTCCCAAGCTCCGCTCAATAAATGAGGTATTTTAAGCCTTTTTAATCTTAAATACATTTAAAATTACTCTATCTGCATTTTAAAGACTATTTAAGTTTTGCAACAAAATTAATTTGCAAAAAAATATTGACAAAATAACATATGGCATCAGCGCATCACTCTTTAGTTATTCATGAAATTTGTACAAAAATTCGGAGCTCCGAGGGTTGCTCCGGAGCTCCTAAAATTGCAACTTCGCTCCGGAGCTCGCAGCTCCGAGGCACATCACTAGTACACACAACTAAAGAATGATATACAACTAACGTCGGCGCCGACACAATATTTGCACATTTTTAGTTTAGAAAATGCAATTAAAGCAAACAATACGATATTTAGCTTTATCACTAAAACGAACCTAGGTCGTGTGAACTAACTGGGCATAAGATTTCACAACTTAACCGTAAAGATAAATTTTGTTGTTGTTGCATTACTTGAAACTTATCTCTTTGGTAAATTTTGTGATGTTCATACCTTCCAATATCCTGCTTCGGAGCTTCAGCTATTTGACTTCGGAGCTATGCCTCCTAAAAAGCGAATTTTTGCTTATTTAACCCACACATATGTTTTAAGTTACTCTAGCTGCGGCACTATTTTTATTTTACCGTTTTATAACTTTTCAAAAAACTTTAATACACATTACAAAATAATTTATGGCATCACTAAGGCAGAGCTCAGAGCGCATGGAAACATAACTAATAATTATAAAATAACTGACTTTAAGCATAATTTTGGATTAAACGCATATGCAAAGATAAAAAGTATAAATCAATTCCAATTATATATTAATGGATTTTTATAACTACCCTTTTACTACGAATTGAAAAATTATAAATGCGCAGAACTAACCAAAAATATAAATACATTAAATCAAACATTACGCAGCTTTAATGTAGCGATGATAATAAAAGTTTTATGGCGTTTATTCACATTTTGAAAGTTTTTTACCAGCATGTTATAAATCCGGCTTGTTATATACTTTGTTTCGTTTGTTTAACTGTTCCATTAGTTTTCATGACTATTTAATGAGTAAGAACGCGTATCTTTTACATGTTATCAATGCTTGTATCAAACGGTTTTTGGACAACAAGTACACTAAAAAACAAAAAAGCCTTACCAGTTACTATAACTGGCTCACCAGTTATTATTACACTACCATATGCCGGTATATGTCCAAATTTTGCTAAATATAAGCTAAAAAGTATTTAATAGGTATTATTTTCCACAAGTAAAAGTTTCTATTCTATTTTTGTCTACACGTCGTTTGTCTAGTTTTTTTCCATTTAAAAAATAGAATTTCGTTTGGGATGAAATCTGACATTGAATACAAATATAAATGTCTCGCTTGTAAAGTTGTGTATTTTGGCGAAACATCTTGCCACCTATCGGTCAGAATTTCTGAACATACGAGTCTTTCACTTAACTGGAAAATAGCTAAACAATAATCTAAAATCGTCTATTTACAACCATATTTTATTATGTAATGTAGAAACTAGGTTACGGTGTTTTAAAGATTTTCTATTGTTTCGTCTGCTCAAAATGAGTTTTTTTTTAATAAAGAAAGTTTCTGTATCTAATACTACAAACCCGAGATTAATGATCAGAAACATCTAAGTTTATTGTGCTTTTAGGAGAGTTGTATAGTTTATTTTGAATATTATTTTTAAGCTCACTTTTATCATAGTTTTAGTTTTTCTGTAGTCATATTCTAAGCGTTTGTTTTGTAAGTATTTCCATTAATCTAGTATTAGTTTTAGTAATAATTTCTACGCTTTTTAGTCTGTAAGTATTATACTAAAGCATAAGGTTTTTTTTAGATTCCCTACCTTGTTTATGCTTTATTTTATTCGCGTTTTTTTCTCTATATATATTGTATTGACGGTTTAACGATTTTGTCTGTTTAAGATACTGTTGCTGAGGATGAACCGAAGTTCAGGCCGAAACGTTCAAGTTTTATAAAAAATTATTTTAAATCTCTCAGTTTTATTATCATCGCTACATTGAAGTTTCTATTTAATTATTACGCAGGCTAATATGAAAAAAATATTACAGAGAATTAATCACACAATTAAGATTAATTACTCAGTCTGGGATATACCCATACACACTCAAAATGATTCATTAGGCAGTGTTTTATTTATTTTCGGCAAAAATACTTATACTTTGAGTTTTTAGCATAAAAGTGGCATAAATATAAGGAAAAATCCTTTTTAAAAAAACATCAGCGGAGAAAGTTTTCTTTAATTTTGTTTTTAGTCTGAGCCTATCTATCTGGATAAAGTAAAATAAAACTAAGTTATTCTATTAAAATTCAAAAAGGAGAAAACGTATCATGATTATGGCCTATATACAAAGCCGTTGGCAAATAAAGGCAAACAAACAATAATACATAAATAAAAATATAAAATTATGCCATTAACAAAACTAGAATATTATGTTTGAAGGAAGCAATGTTTGCATTGCTTATTTCAAAATTTTTTTAATAGTGTTTGTTGTATTCAACTAAGATATTTGTACAAAACCTGAGTGAACCAGTCCACGTATGCAAAGATGGGACTAGAATTTAATCTCAATATTCCAAGGTGTGTTTACAATTTTTGGTACTATTTATAGTAAAAATAGCTTTATCACAAAAATATATAGGCCATATAGAATAGATATTAAAATTTTTACGGTTTTACCTCCAATCAGTTTTGAAAAATACGCTTGCGAAAAATTAACTTAAGCCCTAATCACATTTTTGCATATGAGCCCAAACTGAAATATAGCTGGTTAACAAAAAGCCGGGATTAAACGCGCTTATTACGATAAAAATATTAGAATAAATTGATATAAAATTTTGTACAAATTGATATTATTATTAGCAAGATTGCACTGAAAATCATAGGTGGGCGGCAGGAAAAGAGTATAAAGTTATATCCGCTAAAATTTTAAAATGACCGTCACCCCGCGACGTCACTAAAAAAATCTAGTCCTTTTTGTGGCTGAAATCAAGTTTTAGTTTCCAGTGTGTATTGGATCTGCAGTAGTGGGCACTTCCTTTTAACCAAATCCCGCTAAAAAATAGGTCCAAGTTCCATACATGGGCAGAAGGAGGGGGGTGGGGGGGGGGGTTAACCCCAAAAATTTTGAGATGGGGGTTTACTCACTCCCCCCACTCAGAAGTTGGGGGAGGAGTGGAGAAAAGTTTAATTTTAGAAAAATGAAAAAAAAAAGTTTTTAAAATGACTTCTAACTGCTTCCAAACTTAAGTTTTAAGGTTAAAATAAATGTTTTAATAATAAAAAGCTAAAAAAAAACAATAAAAGAGTTTTTTGACCTAAAATTAGCGTTTTTTGCCTATTTTCCCTTTAAAATCGAAAAACCGAAAAACGATATGGGTAAAATGCACTCCAGAAAAAAACGATATGGGTAAAATGCGTTTCTCGGATTTTAACCCTCCTAATTTGGGGTTTAACCCCCAACTCTGCACCAACTTGCCCATGTATGCGAGGTCCTTTTACAAGATGTGCATAGGTTTTCTATGGCAAAAATAAAAACAAATATCATAATAACGTTATAACCTAAGTATACTTATTAATTAATATCACTAATTGCAATATCACTTAAAAAATACATCTGGTTGACCTCGTAAAAAGGTATGGAAACCCACCACAACTGCCGCTATGACTTTAAAACTAAGCACAATTTTCTTCAAATTCAGCTTTTACAAAAAAAACCAAATAAATTTTACTTGTTAAAAAAATTTCTAGCCCAAAGTAATAATTAGATAAATGAATTTTAACATTAAACAGTTTTTGTGGAAAATTTATATTTTGTACTGTAATGAAAAGCACGGTTGTAGATACATGGTCTGATTTCTCACTGTTTTTTTTTGGCATTTATTATGGACCTACCTAGCATTACAAAAATTTTGGTCCACGGTCCCGCCGCGAAACCAGAATTTGTTATGAAACCAATGATTTTTACAAAACTTTTTCGGAAATTGGAGATTAAACAACTATATGAAAACAATTTCGAATATTTTTGTTAACTTTTGACCATTATTTAGAGCTATATTAAGCTTAACTAAAGTTTCTCAGATGTAAATTTTTTTGGTTAATCAGAAAAAAAACATTTTGTGATGCTTAATTAAATACAAAAAGACCACTAAAATGGTTCAAGTAGATGTTTTATTTGTATATAGTATTTCCAGTTTCAAAAATAATATGAAAAAAATGCATTTAATTTGAAAGGAACTTTGTTTCGTGGAGGGACCGCCAACCCAATTTTTTGTTATGCTAGGTAGGTCCATTAGGATTGCTAGTGTGTGGTAATTATATATGTTAATTTAAATTTTAAAGTATAAAGAACTGGGGAATCAATAATAAACATGTCTGACACACTATTGCGTTCCACTAGAATATACAGCACTAGAAAAGTGCTATTTATTTATTTTAAATTTATTTGCTGTTAAATATTAAATTCTTTTTGCACACAAGTCATCGCGGTCAGGGAACCAAGTGTATTTTGCATACAATACAATATTTCAATTCACAATGTAAAACTATAAAAAAATGAATAAAAATACTAATTTATAATAATGCAAATTACATCAAATTTAAACGAAATTCTAAATTTAAAACTTTTCAACATCACAGCAATAAAGACTAATACAAAAATGTGTTTATACCGATTTAAACAGTATTATAATGTATAAAATAAATATTATAAAATAATAATTTCAGATCGGGACTGATTGATTCGCTCTTCAAATGATTTAAACATATTAACCTTTTCCTTTCTTCTGTACGATCCCCTGAGTTTAAAAGCCTTTTGACTTCCAGCACTTATAGAATTAGAAATCTTTGAAAAAGATGTAAAACCCGTTGCCAGTTTGTTTAGAAATTTACTGCTTCCAGAAGGAGTCAGAGATGGAGACGAGTTATCAGCCGATATTTCCTGAAGAACATTTTCACTTTTTGAAGACTTCAAACCTAAAACAATTATTTTTTTTTAACATTTTAAAAGTCGGCATGGATATTTGCCATAGGCATAAATTGCCACAGGCGTAGGCATAACTAGGTTTTTAGAAGACGGGGGTTCCTCCAACGCTTACTCGTAAT
Organism: Microlaimidae sp. YZB2_3; assembly: GCA_030248175.1. Taxonomy (NCBI): domain Eukaryota; kingdom Metazoa; phylum Nematoda; class Chromadorea; order Desmodorida; family Microlaimidae; species Microlaimidae sp. YZB2_3. The sequence goes on along the minus strand of JASAMX010011301.1, from coordinate 14,929 downwards.
TTTGGGGGATAGACCAGCAGTTATTTAGACGAGACAAGCAAAACCATGAAAACAAATTTTTGAGCAACAAGCAACACTTAAGGGAAAATCACTCACAATTTCCAAATTACTCACCCACCACGCACAATAATGGTTTTAAACTATTTATCTTCCTATAGCCATAAGTGGGTGGTTAAGTTAAAAGGCGGTCATAGATAAACACGGTCAAAAAGCAAGGGGGGGGAGTGTTTACCCCGGGTAAATGAGATTTCAAAATCTAGGACGGGGCCCTAGGGGGAGTCGAACCATACATGGGCACGGGGGGATTAACCCCCTCACACTCAGAAGTGGGAGGAGGAGAAAAAGTTAACCCCCCAATTTCGGAATAATGAAGAAAAAAATGTCTTTAAAATGACTTCTAAATGCCTCTAAACTTAGGTTTTGAGGTCAAAACGAATGTTTTAAACAATAAAAAGCTCAAAAATGCAACAAAAAGGGCTTTTTGACCTAAAATTAGCGTTTTTTACCTATTTTTTTTTAAAATCGAAAAACGATATGGGTAAAATGCACTCCAGAAAAAAAAAAACGATATGGGTATTTTGCGTTTCTCGGATTTTAACCCCCCTAATTTGGGGTTTAACCCCCCCCCACTATGAGGGCGGTTATCCCCAAACACTCGAAATTTCTGAAACCCTTTTCTTCTGAAATTTAGGGGTGCCCGAGCCACTAACTTTCCTAAAATTTGGAAGGAAGGGGGACTTCTAATAATAAAAACGGAACAAAGGGGTTTTAGGGATAACTAACTCTGTTGTGTCTGAATTTTTTAAAATTGATTTATTATTTTTTTAATAGCTAACTTAAAAAGAGAGTGACATTAGTTAATAATTGAAAACTAAGTTTTTGTGGTAGGGTAGTGGTGGTACTAATACACCGCCGTAAACTCATAGGTGTTTTTGGTCGAGTCCGCTAGGGGGAGGGTCCACCCCCGGGTGGAAGGCTAAAATTTTTCAAAAGGGGGGGGGGGTGTCCAAGGGGTTCCGGACCCCCCTGGCTTTTAGGGGGGTCGACCCCAGGTGCGAGATTTCAAATTTAGGGGGAGGGGTCAGGGGGTCCAATTTTTTAACAAAATTTTTTTAACTCAATAATTTAATTGTTTTTAGGTCTAATATTGAATTTTATGAATTAAAACCGCCTATTTAGGCCTAAAAAGTGTATTTAAACACTCTTTTTAACTAAAAAAACCCGTGTTTTTTACAGTAAATAAAAATATATTTCCAAATTGGTCAGGAGGTGGGAGGGGGGGGGTCAGCCTCGCTAAGGGGGGTCAGGCCGGACCGCTCTCGGGCTTTGGAAAGGGGGGGAGGGGGGCCCCCTGGATTTTTTCTAGGAGGGGGTCCAAAATTTTTGCTCTAGCTGGGGGGGGGGTGGACCCTTCTGTCCCCCCACAAAAACACCTATGCGTAAACTAGTAATGTTCCCTTTTTTCGGTACTCTAGTTCTGGAGCAGTGCTAAGAGCTTCGTCCTATTTTTGAACTAATCTATGAATAAATAAAGAGTGACACCATAGATTACTTTGACAATTTTTTTTGAAAACTTATTTTTTTCAAAACTTGTTTAAAACGATAAAAATAAATGTATTTTAAGCTTAAATTCAAAGTAAAGGGCAAAGGGCAAAGCTTCAGAGCTTCCTCTACTTTAAATGGTCGGAGCTACCGTTTACACAATTATGCATGACGATGACATGCATTTGCAATAAATTCATGTATCTAGATAATTTTCTAAACGAGAATTTCAAGCTAATCAGTATGAACAGTTAAAAAAATGTTGAATAAAAGCGAATTTTTTTGTTAATTTATTAGTCTTTTCATATGCAGTTGTTTTTAAAATTAAATTCGGAGAAATACAGCTATTTGTGTGTCACATAAAATTTTCTTTAAGTGCATTCTTACCCAGGCCTGTGCCCTGCCCCCGGGGTTTTATTGGGGGGGGGGGGCAATTCCAAAACGGGGGGGGGGCACGGGGGGCAACTTTTTTGAAACGGGGGGGCAATAAAATGGGGGGGGGCAAGCAGGAGGGAAAGAAAAAAAAGAGAAAAGGAGAAAAAAGAGAAGGAGAAAAAAAAGAGAAAAAAAAGAAGGGAAAAAGGGAAAAGGGAAAAAAGGGACAAAAAAAGCAAAAATAAGGTAAAAATAGGTATAAAATGGCTTAAATTAAATTACATTGAAATAGCCTAAAAACTGCAAAACAAACCAAAAGGCGCTAAGACAAGCCAGGAGGGGCGAAAAAATTTCACCTCCGTTTTTCCACGCCCCCCCCCCCCAGAAAAAATCCAGGGGCCCCTCTTCCCTCCAAATTTTCGAATTTTTTACCCCTGACCCCCTCTAGATTTTGAAATATGACCCCCCTCCTCTCGAGAAAATTTTAAGTACTTTTTTATACGAAATTTTCTTCAAAAAACGTGAATTTTTAACACAAATTCATGTTTTTACACACTTTTTATACCTAAATATCGCTTTTTATTCAATAAAATGTAGTATTATCTTATAAAAAAACTATTATTAAACATTTAATGGTTTAAAAGTATTTTGTTTCGGAAATTGGACCCCACCCGACCTCCCTCTAGGTTTCAAAATCTTTCACCCTGGGTAGACCCCCCTAGAAAGCTAGGGGGGGTTCGACTCCCCTAGGATCCCCCCTAGATTTTGAAATGTAATTTACCCGGGGTAAACACCCCTCCCCTGGCTTTTTGACCGTGTTCATCTATGTAGAGGGGTGGTGGTTACCTAAGGTAAATCGAATTTTGAAATCTAGAGGGGGGTTAGGTGGGGTCCGGTGTCCAAAGCAAAACAGTTTTAAACCATAATAACTTTAGTAATTGTTCTTTTTATAAGATAATACTACATTTTATTGGATAAAAAGCGATATTTTTGTGTAAAAAGAGTGTAAAACATGAATATGTGTTAAAAATTCACGTTTTTGGAAGAAAATTTAGTATGAAAAAGTACCTAAAATTTTCCCAAGGGGGGAGGTCAAATTTCAAATTCTAGAGGGGGGTCAGGGGTAAAAAATTCAGAAATTTGGACGGAGGGGGACCCCTATATTTTCGTCTACGGGGGGGTCCCATAATTTCGAGGCTAGGGGGGTGGACCCTACCCTGCGCCCCCTTTCTCACCTATGGTTGGACCCTTTTTTTCGAAATCGTAATTACACTCATGAGAATGTTTTTTGAATTAAAATTTTATCATTTCTTAAATTCTTTAATAAAATACAACACGTCATAACCTATTAATCCAAATCGGGCTGGTAAATAAAAATGCTTTTCTTTATTTTGCAGGGGATAAACTCTCTTCCGTTTCAACCAATGTTATATTTTATTTTCACAGAAAAATGAATGACCAAGTCAAGTATGTAAGTATGTCTAATTTAAAAGGTTTTTTTTTGAAAAAAAAATTTTTTTTTGTTATAATCTTGGTGTAAAGATAATAAAAAACGAAAAGATTTTACCTTCCACTGGAAGCCGCGTTAAATTTTTCAAAAGGGGGGGGGGGGTGTCCAAGGGGTTCCGGACCCCCCTGGCTTTTAGGGGGGTCGACCCCAGGTGCGAGATTTCAAATTTAGGGGGAGGGGTCAGGGGGTCCAATTTTTTAACAAAATTTTTTTAACTCAATAATTTAATTGTTTTTAGGTCTAATATTGAATTTTATGAATTAAAACCGCCTATTTAGGCCTAAAAAGTGTATTTAAACACTCTTTTTAACTAAAACCCCTGTTTTTGACAGTAAATAAAAAAATATACTTCCAAATTGGTCGGGAGGTGGGAGGGGGGGGGTCAGCCTCGCTAGGGGGGGTCAGGCCGGACCGCTCTCGGGCTTTGGAAAGGGGGGAGGGGGCCCCCTGGATTTTTTCTGGGGGGGGGTCCAAAATTTTTGCTCTAGGTGGGGGGTGGACCCTTCTGTCCCCCCTCAAAAACACCTATGCGTAAACTAGTAATGTTCCCTTTTTTCGGTACTCTAGTTCTGGAGCAGTGCTAAGAGCTTCGTCCTATTTTTGAACTAATCTATGAATAAATAAAGAGTGACACCATAGATTACTTTGACAATTTTTTTGAAAACTTATTTTTTCAAAACTTGTTTAAAACGATAAAAATAAATGTATTTTAAGCTTAAATTCAAAGTAAAGGGCAAAGGGCAAAGCTTCAGAGCTTCCTCTACTTTAAATGGTCGGAGCTACCGTTTACACAATTATGCATGACGATGACATGCATTTGCAATAAATTCATGTATCTAAATAATTTTCTAAACGAGAATTTCAAGCTAATCATTATGAACAGTTAAAAAAATGTTGAATAAAAGCGAATTTTTTTGTTAATTTATTAGTCTTTTCATATGCAGTTGTTTTTAAAATTAAATTCGGAGAAATACAGCTATTTGTGTGTCACATAAAATTTTCTTTAAGTGCATTCTTACCCAGGCCTGTGCCCTGCCCCCGGGGTTTTATTGGGGGGGGGGCAATTCCAAAACGGGGGAACACGGGGGGCAACTTTTTTGAAACGGGGGGGCACTAAATGGGGGGGCAAGCAGGAGGGAAAGAAAAAAAAGAGAAAAGGAGAAAAAAAGAGAAGGAGAAAAAAAAGAGAAAAAAAGAAGGGGAAAAGGGAAAAAAGGGACAAAAAAAGCAAAAATAAGGTAAACATAGGTATAAAATGGCTTAAATTAAATTACATTGAAATAGCCTAAAAACTGCAAAACACGCTAACATTTTTTTCTTCATTTTTCCAAAATTGGGGGGGTTAACTTTTTCTCTCCCCCCACTTCTGAGTGGGGGGGGGTTAACCCCCCAACCCCCTCCGTGCCCATGTATCGATGTATGATTTTAGGGTATTTTTTCATTTTTTGGCGGGGAGGGCAATAATACGGGGGACAAATCCCACAATAAAACCGAGGGGAAGATTTCCAGACCGTGCACAGGTCTGCTTACTTTATAGGCATGGGCGTAGCCAGGGGGTCTAGACCTCCCCCTTGTGGGTCGGCAAAGGAAAAAATTTTGGATTAGACCCCCTTTTGGGTCGCCAAATATAAAAATTTGGGGGTCCAAAACGGCCATTTTTTTAAAAATTTTCTCGCGCTTCGCTCCGTTCAGCGCTCGATTAATATAGTATCCGCTTCTACATTTGTGTTACTTTGTTTTGTGTTCTTGGTATGACCAGCTGTACCCACCTCATTCTTAATAATTTAATTGGTCTCCAGTTCCAAATTTGTGTTATTTTGTTTTCTAATCTTGATACGACCACTCTGGACAGACCCTTTAGATTGTTATATGGTGGGATTAAAAATTTAAAAGTTAGAAGAAGTATTTTTAAAAACATTTTCTCGCACTTTGCATTTCTTAGTCAGTTGTAATTCAATGTATTCATTTTTCAGTTATTAAAAATCAAAAATTTTAAGGTATCAAATTGTTTGTAAAAATTTTTTCTTTGTTTTATAGAATTTTTTGAATTGAATAATAGGAAAATAATGAAGTATGTGACATAAACAAGGCAATAAACACTCCGCGCGAAGCGCGGAAAATTTTTTTAGTCCTTTTATAACGTTTAGGATTTGGACCCCCCCCTTTCAGAAATTTTGTTCAGGGTTGGACCCCCCTTTCCGAAATCCTGGCTACGCCCATGCTTATAATTTTTCGATTTTTAAAGAAAAAGTAATACCACTATGAATTTTATTGCGTTTTTGGTGTGTTTATTGCGCACAAAAATTATTTAGACTTCAAAACTTAAAATTAAAGGAAGTTACAAATGATTTAAAAACTTTTTCCAAAAATTGGGGTATCAAAATATCAATCAACCCTTTAGATAAGCAGGGAGGCGGTAACCAGAAAATAATAGTGGGTACTTCAAAATTTAGGGCCGTTACTATATACGATTTAGACCATAGATTTTTTTAGTCGGGCGCGCTAGGAGGGTCCACCCCCTGGTGGAAGTCTACAATTTTTAAGCGGGGTTTTCTTTAGGGCATACATGGGCAAGTTAACCCGGAGTGGGGGAGGGAGTTAAACCACCCGGATTTAGGAAAGGGGGAGGTCAAAACGTAATAAAAGCATTTTATTTTTATCCATATCGTTTTTTGTAGTGCATTTAGCCCATATCATTTTTTTGATTTGAGGATAAAATAGGTTAAAAACCGCTGATTTTAGGTCAAAAATCCTTTTTATAGCATTTTTTAGCTTTTTTGCTTAAAGGTGCGGAGCGGAATCTCAACCTTTTTGTCTTCGATTTTGATAATTTTTTGTGAAAACATTACTCCTGCCCCCAATAGCCCACAAATTTTTTTTTAAACAAAATATCTTCAGTGATTCAGAAGTTATGACCCACCAAAAGTCGCATTTTTCAACAATTCTGTCCGTGAAAGATTGCTCAATGGGTAAACGATTTACGTTACAAATTATACACTCAAAGAAAGCGGATACTTTCTACTTTAAGTTGATACTTTGATCGTTAAGATTAGTAAAATATTTGTTGAAATATTGCGTTTCCTGTACAAAAACCCGCAACTCTTTTGTTAAAAATACCAAACGACGGCAGTGATTTTGTGAAGTTTACCCAACTTTTCTTTCTTTCACTTCGTGTTTTTAGCGGAAAAATCGAGGGTTTTTGTACGAAAATCGCAATATAGTGCATGCATCTATCTTAACGATCAAAAAGTATCCAATTAAAGTAGAAAGTAGTCGCTTTCTTTGAATACAAAATTTGCAACTTAAATCGTTATACCCATTGAGCAGTCTGTCACGTACAGAATTGTCAAAAAACGTCATTTTTTGGGGGTCATAACTCCTGGACCATTAGAGATATTTTGTTGAAAAAAATTTTGTGTGCCATTTGTGGCAGTGATAAGGTTTTCACCATAGGTGGGCAGCCTCTCAAATTTTGGGGGGTATAAGGGGGGTCAAATTTTAGGAGGGAGGGTGTCCGACAAGACCCAAATTTTGAGTGGGGGTGTACCTAATATTTCCGCACTGCTTTAAAATGGGCTTAAAACGCGTAAAAACGTAAAACAAGCCTATAAATGATTTAAAACTGAGTAAAATTAAAATAAGACCTTATTGCAACTTATAAATTTTATTTTTTAATTCTTTTAATAATAATGTGCTTATATATTCTTATAATTAGATTAGAAATCATAGTTTTATTAATAATTACGTAATAATAGAATAGTAATATTATTGTCTTGATTATAAAGTCAAATATCACAAACTTTTTAATCGATAATCTTATATTTAATAAAAGATTATATACATACATGGGCGTAGCCAGGGGGGGGAGTCTAGAGGATTTAGACTAGACCCTCCCCTTTTGGGTCGGTAAAGGGAAAAATTTGGGGTTACACCCCCCTTTTGGGTCGCCAAGGATAAAAATTTGGGGTCTAGAACGACCATTTTTAAAAAATTTTCTCGCGCTTCGATCAGCGCTTCATTAATTATAAATAGTCTCCACGTGCAAATTTGTATTACTTTGTTTTGTAATCTTGGTATGACCGTATGACCACGCTAGACCCACCCTATTCTTAATGTTTTAATTGGTCTCCACTTCCGAATTTGTGTTACTTTGTTTTTTAATCTTGATACGACCACGCTAGACCCCCCACCTTTAGATTGTTATATAGTGGTATTAAAAATTTAAAGGTTAGAAGTAATTTTAAAAACATTTTCTGGCACTTTGCCTTAGCTCTAATTCCATGTACTCATTTTTCAGTTATAATGTTTTGAAAATCGAAAATTTTAAGGTATCAAATAGGGGGGGGGGGGGGTTAAAATCCGAGAAACGCAAAATACCCATATCGTTTTTTTTTCTGGAGTGCATTTTACCCATATCGTTTTTCGATTTTGAAGGAAAAATAGGTAAAAACGCGGATTTTAGGTCAAAAAGCCCTTTTTATAGCATTTTTTAGCTTTTTATTGCTTAAAACATTCATTTTGACCTCAAAACTTAAGTTTGGAGGCAGTTAGAAGTCATTTTAAAGACATTTTTTTTCTTTATTTTTCCAAAATTGGGGGGGAGGGGTTAACTTTTTCTCCCCCCCCACTTCTGAGTGGGGGGGTTAAATCCCCCTTCTCAGAATTTGGGGGGTTAACCCCCAACCCCCCCCCGTGCCCATGTATGGTTAACTCCCCCGTGCCCATGTATGGTCTGGGGGTAAATACTAACCCTGAAGAGGGAGTCTGGGGGGCGGCAGCCCCCCAGATATGGGGGGTCTGGAGGGCTAGAGTCCCCCAGCGGGGTCAAGGGGCAAAGCCGCTTGCCAGGGGGTCCGGGGGGCAGAATGCCCCCCGCGGGAGAAAATTTTTAATTTAAGGCGCTAAAATACACTAGAAATTTTCATTCCAGATGATACTTATTACAAATTTTAGGTTTTTTTATACCTTATACATTTAAAACATGTGTTTAAAACATTAATAAAAGGATAATAGTGTTTATAGTAGTTTTATTAAACAAAACATGTATGCCTTAACTATTGAACGGGATGATTAATTTGAAATCAAACTAAGATAAATTGCAATTTAAACTACCCGCATAGCGGGGAAATTTTGGTTTTTTTGACTATTAATATGCTTTTAGAAGGTATCGGGAAGGTTTCTGTATTAATATTAAAGAAAAAAATTTTTCTCTCCCAAAATTTAAAAAAACGTGAAGGTCCCCCCCTCACGAAAAAATCCGGCTTCGCCGGATTTCAGGGTGGGGGGAATTTTTTTAGTGTTTCGCTTCACATTCAGTTTATGTAAGCTTTGTTATGTTACGAAAACCTATGATTTTTAAGTGGCAAACAGTTTCTTTTATTCTGCTTTTGACGCTATTTTTATAAGAACTAATAAAAAATAAAAAAGTTTCAAATAGAATAATTAAATAAACACTTGAATGAATCAATTGAATTTAATTTATTTAGCTAAGCGTGGAAAATAATGTCAGCACTTTTATAACATTTAAAATTTGGACATTTTTGACCCTTTTTGGAGGGCGCACACCCCCCCCCCCGAAATCCGGCGAAGCCGGATTTTTTTCGTAAGGGAGGAGAAAAAAATTTAAAGAAACTTTCCTGATGCCTTCTAAAAGCATATTAACAGTCAAAAAACCAAATTTTTTCCGCTTCGCGGGTTGTTGTTGTTGCATTATCTGCAACTTATCTTCCCTATGCAGATTATGCAAAGGGCAGGCGCTAAGACAAGCCAGGAGGGGCGAAAAAATTTCACCTCCGTTTTTCCACGCCCCCCCCCCTAGAAAAAATCCAGGGGCCCCCCTTCCCCCCCAAATTTTCGAATTTTTTACCCCTGACCCCTTCTAGATTTTGAAATATGACCCCCCTCCCCTCTCTAGAAAATTTTAAGTACTTTTTTTATACTAAATTTTCTTCCAAAAACGTGAATTTTTAACACAAATTATGTTTTTACACCCCTTTTTATACCTAAATATCGCTTTTTATTCAATAAAATGTAGTATTATCTTATAAAAAAACTATTATTAAACATTTAATGGTTTAAAAGTATTTTGTTTCGGAAATTGGACCCCACTCGACCTCCCTCTAGGTTTCAAAATCTTTCACCCTGGGTAGACCCCTCTAGAAAGCTAGGGGGGGGGTTCGACTCCCCTAGGATCCCCCCCCTAGATTTTGAAATGTAATTTACCCGGGGTAAACACCCCTCCCCTGGCTTTTTGACCGTGTTCATCTATGTAGAGGGGTGGTGGTTACCTAAGGTAAATCAAATTTTGAAATCTAGAGGGGGGTTAGGTGGGGTCCGGTGTCCAAAGCAAAACAGTTTTAAACCATAATAACTTTAGTAATTGTTCTTTTTATAAGATAATACTACATTTTATTGGATAAAAAGCGATATTTTTGTGTAAAAAGAGTGTAAAACATGAATATGTGTTAAAAATTCACGTTTTTGGAAGAAAATTTAGTATGAAAAAGTACCTAAAATTTTCCCAAGGGGGGAGGTCAAATTTCAAATTCTAGAGGGGGGTCAGGGGTAAAAAATTCAGAAATTTGGACGGAGGGGGACCCCTATATTTTCGTCTACGGGGGGGGGTCCCATAATTTCGAGGCTAGGGGGGTGGACCCTACCCTGCGCCCCCTTTCTCACCTATGGTTGGACCCTTTTTTTCGAAATCGTATTTACACTCATGAGAATGTCTTTTGAATTAAAATTTTATCATTTCTTAAATTCTTTAATAAAATACAAGACGTCATAACCTATTAATCCAAATCGGGCTGGTAAATAAAAATGCTTTTCTTTATTTTGCAGGGGATAAACTCTCTTCCGTTTCAACCAATGTTATATTTTATTTTCACAGAAAAATGAATGACCAAGTCAAGTATGTAAGTATGTCTAATTTAAAAGGTTTTTTTTTGAAAAAAAAAATTTTTTTTGTTATAATCTTGGTGTAAAGATAATAAAAAACGAAAAGATTTTACCTTCCACTGGAAGCCGCGTTAAATCTAGAGCTGAATGGGCTGTGTTAAGATTATCTTTCGGATGTGAAGTTTCAATTTTGGATTCCAAGTTAAGGTTTCCTATATTTAATTCCTTATTGGCGTCATCAGGACTCTCTAATACAAAATGCGGTGCAGCAATACTCGTTAAACCAACAACGTTATCATTACTGCCATTTTCTCCTTTATTCATTGGCTTATTTATTTTGGCTTCTGCGGGATTAGATTCAGTTGAGATCTGTTGCTTCAGAGATTCTTTTTGGATTTCATTACTAATTTGTCGTCGTAAGTCTGCAGATGAGTCTTTACTGTTTAGTTCAGCACCAGCTTGTTTTGTTCTAGTCATAAAATCTAAAAAAAAACTCCAGAGGGAAATTGCGGAAGATTTTGTTACAGTATGCATTGTTAGTGTTATTGTAAAGTTTTATTTTGTATGAAATTGCTGCTGGAATGATTTTTTTTAGATGAATTACAGGCTTAAAAGCAAACGTGAGCACGGTCCCATGAGCTCGGGTGGGTTACCCAGGGTAAATAAAATAGAATCTTGAATTGTGGAGAATACATGGGCACGGTGTGTTAATTCCTTAAATTCTGGGGAGTGTTATTTGTTTGTTTGTGTGGACGTCCTAATCTCCCAATATAAAATGGAAATTGCTGATTTCCACTCAGAAATGGGAGGGGTAGGGAAGAGAAAAACTCACCCTATATTTTGAAAAAAAAAAACGAAGAACAAAAGCCTTTAAAATGACTTTTAGATCTAACATAGGGTTTGAGATCAAAATAAGTGTTTTAAGCAAAAAAAGCTCAAAAATAAAAGCAAAAAAGGATTTTTGACCTGTATGCTGTATTTAGGATTTTTTAACACAATTTTTTCAAAATATAAAAAACGATACGGCGTATCCATAGACGAACAGGAGGGGAAGGAGTACGGTGGGGTCCACCGTACCCGCTCCCCGAGGCTAGGGCGGGTCCCAGCCTCGAAATTTTTGAGTTTGGACCCCCTCTCTCTAGAAAAAAATCCGACCCCTCTCCCCCAAATTTTCGAATTTTTTAACCCTGACGCTGACCCCCCCTCGAGAAAATTTTAAGTACTATTTTATAGTAAATTTTCTTCCAAAAACGTGAATTTTTAACACAAATTCATTTTTAACACGCTTTTTATACCTAAATATCGCTTTTAATTCAATAAAATGTAATATTATCTTATAAAAAAACAATTATTAAACCTTTAATGGTTTAAAAGTACTTTGCTTTAGAAATTGGACTCCACCGACGGACGCCCCTCTAGGTTTAAAATTTTTCAACACTGGGTTGACCTCCCCTAAAAAGCTTGGGGGGTTGACCCCCTCCTAGATGTCATCTACCAAATGTCATCTACCCGGGGTAAAGACCCCCTGGTTTTGATGACCATTCTTCGGATTTTAACCCCTCCCAAATAAATCCAGGTTTATTACCCTTTCTATGCCAACATATGTAGAGTCTTAAGGGGAATGAGTGAGAAGTTTTGAATCCCCTGGCTTTCTGGAAAAGGGGGGGAGGCACGGGTTGACTAAAGGTAGAGAATTTTGAACTCTAGGGATGGAACATGGAAGAAGCTTTACAACATTGGTTTTCTTCTATTTTCCGTAAGTTTGTTGAACGGGAGGTTCGTTGCATTTTTTTTGGCTAAAAATGGGGCGGATAGTAGTGTGTTCCCATCCCAATTTTTCATTTACGAAGTGTTAACAGCAGTAATTTTTTTTAAAAAAAAAGACGGAGGGGGGCCGGCTGTATAACTACACAAATCAAATCCAACCCCCATGCCCAACTATGGTTACAATCATAGATGAACAAGGGGGGGGGGGTAGGGTGGGGTCCACCATCCCTAGCCTCGAAATTTTGGGGGCCCCCCCTAGAAAAAATTCCAGGGGCCCCCACCTCCCCCCAAATTTTCGAATTTTTCACCCCTGACACCCCTCTAGATTTTGAAATCTGACCCCCCTTCCCCTCTCGAGAAAATTTTAAGTACTTTTTTTATACTAAATTTTCTTGCAAAAACGTCAATTTTTAACACAAATTCATGTTTTTACACCCTTTTTATACCTAAATATCGCTTTTTATTCAATAAATTGTAGTATTATCCTATAAAAAGAACTATTATTAAAGTTATTATGGTTTAAAACTGTTTTGCTTTGGACACCGGACCCCACCTGACCCCCCTCTAGATTTCAAAATTTCGCACCCCAGGTCGACCCCCCCTAAAAAGTTAGGGGGGGGGGTTCGACCCCCCCTAGGACCCCCCTCCTAGATTTTGAAAAGTCATTTACCCGGGGTAAACACCCCCCTCTGGCCTTTTGACCGTGTTAATCTATGGTTACAATCATAGGTGGGCAACCTTCTGGATTTTGGGGGGTATACCCGACCCCCGAAATTTGGGGGGGGGTGTGTCCTAAAATTTTTGGTGTATACCTCAAACACCTCATTTTTAGCGTTTTTAGTACTGGAACCTCCTCCCCCCGAAATTTTAGGAGGGGGGGGGTGTCCAGGGTACCCCCCAAATTTAAGGGAGGGAGGTCGGCTATAATCGGGATTTTTGAGGGGTAACCTTTCCTGCTCACCTATGGTGACCGGTTACAAGCTTATAGGTTTTTTAAAAAAAAGGGGGCATACATGAGCATGGACCGACAAGCTAGGAGGGTAGCTACCCCGGGTAAACGGTCCTTTAAAAACTAGGAGGGCGGGAGGATGGTTCGTACCCCTGCCCCCTTAACTTTTTCAGGAAGGGGGGTCGACCAGTTTGAAATCCAGCGGGGGGTCAGAGTGGGTGCGGTTTCCAAACAAAGTCAAATTATATCTTATTTAAGTTTTTTAGCGCTAATATAGAATTTTATATACTAAAATAGGCTATTTATGTATAAACCGAGTACAAAAGTACGGTTTTTTATTACAAAACCGTGTTTCTGACAGTAAACTTTGACCTAAATTCAAACCCAAAATTTGGTCCGAATGGGGGGGGGAGTGAGGGTCTATTTAGAATTCCAGAGAGGGGGTAGGGCTAGGGTGTCAAAATTTAAAAATTTTGGGGGGAGGCCCCATGGGTGGGCAGCCTCTCGGATTTTGGGGGGGGAGGTATAGGGGGGGGGGGTCAAATTTTGGGGGGGTGTCCAGTAAGACCCAAATTTTAAGGGGGGGGGGTGTCCCATAGCTGGGCAACTTCTCGGATTTGGGGGGGGGGGTGAATTTTATAAGCCTTTTAAGGGGGGGTGTACCGAGGCCCCTCTAAATTTTTTTCTAGGGAGGGGGGTTCCGAAATTTCAAAGCTAGAGGGGGGGGGGTGGACCCTCCTATGCTCATGTATGGAGGTTGCTGTACTATAACTACCCAAACCCAACTCTTATGCTCAACTCTACAACTTACAACTATAAATAGATTTTAGTACAAAATAGATACAAACAATTACTTGAAGAAAGAGTTGTAAAAACACTGGAAAATCTATCTTTTTTATTGCTTTGTTCTCCAACTTGGCGAGTTGACTTTCTGTCAAGTTTAGACAGAGTGTTGATAAATATTTCATTCCCAAACAACTGAAGGGCCACACTAAATTGTTCGCCTATGGCTTTGATATATTCGTCAGCTTCTTCTGAGCGTTTTAAAGGTATGGCCATACTAAAACATAATTCAATTATTAACAGTAGGGATGCACCAGTGCCGTTATTGTGGCCGGTGCTGAATGCCAGTGCTAGAACATTGAAATAAAGCCTAATTTAAGAAATTATTTAGATTTTTAATAAAACTTGGAAGAAGTTAATAAAAATTTACCAAAGGAAAGGAAGAGTGCTCCCAGGGCGACAAAAAAAGATAAAAAGACCTGGACGAGAAGGGCCAAAACCTACACCAAAAAACGGTAAACAGATCAGCCACTAAGCTAAGTCATTTTGTCTTTAAACATCTCGTCTTCTACATCTCGTCTTCGGAAAGCTCATCTTTTAAATATCTTGTCTTTGGAAAACTCGTCTTTGGGATTCGATTTTACGCCACTTACGTCAAACTCACTTGGGTTTTTACCCACATTCGTTAAATACTAAGAAAAATGGCGTACAACACCAGAAACACTTCAGTGACATGACATTGGATATCAAAGAACTGAGATCAAAGGTATCTGACCTCAAGCTGGAGCGGAAAGAACTTCTTGAAAGAGTTAAAATTCTGGAGAAGGTCAAAACAAAGCTCCAGCTCCAGTCATTAATGCTGACATGATTGCCAGTATCTGCTCCAAAGTCATCCAAGAATTATTACCATGGATGGAGTGCAGAATGAGGAAGGCTAAAATCCAAAGGGAGCATTCAACAGTGGCGGTTGTGGCTGGCCTAAACAAATCCACCAACCAACAAGAAGATCACGATAAAGCTCACACTTTGATGGAGGAAGCAATTGGCAACACTAGTGAATTAAACAAAACGGCTGTCGATTGCTTCCGGATAGGAAAGAAAATCCC